>FIZV01035411.1:0-13613 GCA_900050545.1 Trionymus perrisii | reverse complement strand
TTGCCCGTTACCGTTCCGTTATTTGTTCCGTTCCGTTCCCGTTCTTACAGCCCTGATTTATGGTAAAAAGATACGGTTTAATACTTAAAATTAGCGATCATAGCGTAAATCCTAGGCTAGGCCGTATGGTAGCAAGTATCCTAGCTAGAAACCCTAGTTTTAACCTAGGTGACCAAAATCGGTTCTTCACTCGTAAGCTTAATTGCTATGCGGGAATGCTATATGCTAATTTTTCCTAGGCTAGTATTAATTAACTTTCTATTTTTCTTAAGTGAGTTCGAATTTAGATTTAGTAGAGTACGGAGGTGTTTTTAACGCCAAGATAGGAATACGCGTACGAATAAGTGTAGTGCAAGTGCGATAAGAAAGTGTTATACACATCAACGTTAGATTAGATTATTACTTGGTACATTTTACTATCAATATCGTGTTCTTATCTGCCAATCGTACACAATGGCTATGGATGCAAAATTCATCGAAGATCTGAAGGAAATGATGGCAGATGTGAAATCTATTAAAACCACTGTGAGTGGAACTGACGAAAAGATCGATCAACTTACCAAGGACCTCGAATCACTCAAAAAAGACAATGCAGCTGTTAAATCCCAAATAAATGATCTTTCAACCGAAAATCGGGAGCTAAGGTTGGCTCTAAACGACTTAGAACGCTACAGCCGAGTGGATAATATTAGAATTAATGGTATACCGTGTAATGATGAAGAAAACGTACGAGAAATAGTTATCAACTTAGCAAACAAATTAGAAGTAGATTTAACAGAATCGGATATCAGCACAGCCCATCGTCTAAAAGCAAACAGAGGTAAAATTCCAGCGATCATTGCTAGACTGAACAACAGAAATAAAAAACAAAGTCTTATCCAGAACTCGAAACGTCTTCGTTTAAGCGGGAAAGATTTGAATTTGAAACCAGCAGCGCCTATCTATGTATGCGAACATCTAGCACCTCATACAATGGCTGCGCTGAATCTGAAAAAGGAAGGTGTTATTTCGAGCGTATGGACAGCGGATGGCAAGTTGTTTATACGAGAAAACCAAAATGATCCGAGGAAAGAAATAAAGGAACTACGTGACCTTCCTACCCCAGATATAGGAGACGATTCGGCTTCAACCAGTGGAGATGACCCAGGGAAAAACTCCGAAGTAGCAGTGAATAAAAAACCATCCATAAAAGGCAATGAACCACCGTTAAAGTTGTCTCAACTGACCATAAATACGCGAGGCAGAAGCAGGTCCAAAATCAGCAGGAATAATAAATAGGCTACGAACTCCGCTTGCCCAGAACGCTTAGCCAGCAAGGGCAAAAAAGGCTACAAAGTAAGCATCCCCCTAACCATCGCCACCTTGAACACACGCACACTAAAGTCTGAAGAAAACCTCATGGAACTAGAGGAAGCTTTTGAAAAATGTAATATTCATGTTTTGGGTCTATCCGAAGTCCGCAGGCCACAGGAAACTATAATCAATACAAAAAACAGCAACCTACTTCTCCACACTGGTAGCACCAGTGGGCAGAGGGGAGTAGGTTTTCTTATCCACAAAAGTTTTATAAAAATAATTTAACAGAATTTAGATCTATCTCAGAATAGCATTAATTAAAATAAAAGTAGATAACCGAGCTATGAGAATCATCCAGGTTTATGCCCCTACAGCCACAGCAAAGGAAAACGAAATTGAAAGTTTTTATTCAAGTCTAGCAGATACGTATAATTCCGATAATCAACAAAAATGTACTTACTTTGATAATTGGCGATTTCAACAGTCAAATTCGGAAGGAGAAAAATAGGGACGAATTTACCATAGGGAACTATGGTTTTGGTTCTAGAAACATGAGAGGTTGGAGACTACTTCGTTTTTGCGAAGAACTGAATTTGAAAGTAACCAATACCTTATTTAAAAAGCGAGGTGGCAAGTTATGGACGTGGATGGCCTCAAACCATGAATTTAAATCTCAAATTGATTATATTATTATGGATAAGTATGTTAAAGATGTTTATAAACTGTGAATTTGCAAATTGTAATTATAATTCCGACCATAGATTACTAAAATGTGTTTTAAGTATGAAATATAACTTTAAGTACACTAACAGAAAACAACCCAAATTAAACATAACAAAAGACAATGCAGTTGCATACAGCCACTCATTAACAGAATTACTTAAAATTGAACCAACTAACATAAATGAACAAATTAAAAAAACATCTAAAAAATTCCAAACAAAAACTACCAAACCAAACTCCATCCCTCTGGAAATAAAAACCTTGATTAAAAAACGAGAACAAATTAAACGTATTAAAAATAAATCAAAGGCCGAAAAAATTGAACTCAATTTATTATGTAAATTGGTAAAAAATAAACTTAGAGAATTTAATAGTGCACGAAAAAATAATATTATCTCAGAAATATTAGAAACTTCTAAAAGTACTAAAGCTATAAAGAGAAGTCTGGCAATGGGTAAAAGTTGGACAGTGTATTTAACTGATGAAAACAATGTCAAACATTATGATAGGAACTCGATTAACAAAATTGCTACAGACTTCTACAGGGACCTACAGGGACCTATATGATAATAATTCTAACGAATTGATACCTGAAATTGAAACTACATTTGAAGAAGAAGAGCCTGAATTTTTAACACACGAAGTTAGTCAAATCTTAAAAAACCTAAAAAACAATAAAGCCACAGGGCATGATCAGATATCAAACGAGGAACTAAAATATGAGGGGGGGGAGCTCCTAACTAAGAAACTAACAGAATACTTTAACGGGATACTAAGAACTCAAATAATACCAGAAGAGTTCAAAAAATCTGACATAATTTTACTTTACAAAAAAGGTGACAAACATAACATAAACAACTACCGACCTATAACTTTAAGCACTGCACTGTCAAAAATTTTTTCAAAACTGATACAAAACAGACTACAAAATCAAATAAATAAACAGCAACCATGGGAACAGGCAGGTTTCAGAAAGAAATTTTCAACTACTGACCACTTACATACCATTAACCAACTTGTACAGAAATGCAACGAATACCAACAAGAACTTCATCTAGCCTTCATCGACTATACTAAGGCTTTTGACTCTCTGCTGATCTCTTTTTTGCTCGTCTCTCTCCAGGAACAAGGTATCTCAAAAATATTAATCAAAATTATTAAAGAAATGTATACAGATTTAAAAGCTAGAATAATAACCGATATAACAGGAACATATTTCAAAATTCAACGGGGGGTTAAACAAGGGGATCCTCTCTCCCCCTTACTTTTTATATGCACACTCGAACAAATTTTTAGACTTTTAGACTGGAAGAAGGTGGGAATTCTGATACACGGAGAGAGACCGAGTAATTTGAGATTCGCAGATGATATTGTTTTAATAGCCAACAGCTTGGAAGAACTTGAAAAAATGATAAACGAACTAAATGAAATAGGTAAACTAGCAGGTCTATCAATTAACTTTTCAAAAACGAAAATATTAACAAGAGACAATATGAACGAAGTTAAAATAGAAAATAAAATGGTAGAAAAAGTAAAGGAAATAATATACCTAGGACAATTAATATCTTTTGAGAATGCCACAGAAAAAGAAGTCAACAGAAGAATAACTAACTTGGAAAAAATATTGGTCCTGCGTCACATTTTTAAAGGCCCCTTTCTAAATTTCCAAAAAAGCCAAATCTTCAATTCGTGCATTGTTCCTACCATGACTTATGGATCTCAGACTTGGACCCTAACAAAAACTTTGGCAAAAAAAATAGAAACGGCGCAGAATTCTATGGAACGATCAATTCTAAATTACAGAATAAAAGACAAAATCCGGATCAAAACTATAAAAACCAAATTAAAACATAACTTGAATATAGTTCACTATATAAGAAGAAATAAATGGAACTGGGCCGGTCACATAGGTAGAATTAATGACAACAGGTGGACGTACAGAACAACTTATTGGTATCTCACTCACAAGCAACGTAGACAAGGAAAACAGAAGGCTAGATGGAGAGATGACTTTGACATCTTTCTGAAGCACAAACTATCACAGACTACACTGGAACGCACTGAATGGGAACGCTTACGTGAAACCTTTGCCCAACTCTGGGCCTAGCGGAGTAATTAAATTCTATGTAAAATACCTAATTCACTCAATTTGCTAATAAAGGTTATTGATTGATTGATTTTTCTTAAGTAAACTTTCAGGTATATTTGTAATTGCATTCGTGATCGAACGTGCCCGTGTTGCAAGATTTCCGTTACACGGAACAAAGGAGAGCAGCATATACGTTATCGTATTCTATGAAGACGCTATTGTTGTGTTGAAGTCGAATCGAACACCAGCGTTATCTCTCTCGTCTTGTGTGCTAAATGCATCATGGCTAATCGTGCCGAGTTTTACTTGTGTTTTTTCTTATCTGTGTATGATATTAATAATCGTCTTTTTGTACAGGAAATACCCAGCTTCGAACGTAGCACCTTAGTGCCGATAAGATTGCAGTCAAAAAATCATACAGGCGTATGAACGTTACTGGTCGACTTATATCCATATATTTTTGTGTTAATAATAATAACTTTACTTTCACATGTTTATCATTTACTTAATAAAATCATGAATGATAATGATTGTCCTATGTCATTGGACATTAACCACCGAGTTGATACCAAATGTCAACAATGGAAAACAAACCGGGCCGCAATGGCAAAGATGCAGCAAACATTCAGTAGTGGAGAGGAGAAATCTACGAGTGTACTCGATAACGAGATGGATCCGAAGAAAAGGGTTGAGCACCGAACCGTAAATGTCAACGTACCATCACCGGCTATCACTGAAGTTTTCACATCAGGTAGTATCGGCACGGTGCTATCACCCGATCTAGTCTATAATAATACTGAGAATTCGGCATCAGTTCCGAATCTCGGCACAAATACGTGCGTCGTAAATGCGGAGTTACCTCCAAACAAATTTTTCGAAACATCAAAGAGCGATAACGCATTAGACGAAGTGTTCATCGATGCTCAGTGAGTCAAGCGAAATTCACGAGAACGAGGAGCCCTCCCAAACCCAACCCGGAATAAAGGAGTATATCATCATGATGGGTGCTAAGGTGGTCAAATTTATGAACGCGAAGATGTGAAGAGTCATGAGAAATTTCGAGCTAGTGTACTTGTGCATCGTTACGGACGTCGAGTTAATCAAGAAACTCGACGAACGCACTACTACCAACAGAACGATGATCGGCGATAATTCCGAGATGGTTACTTGTCTGCAGCAGCAAACTGGGAAGATTGAAGTTCAAGTAAACGAGCTACTTCAGCAGCAGCAGCGTGATGTAGCAGCCATCAACAATAGCATGAAAAACATCACTGATAAAGCGGCGAATTTGTTCATCAGTCACGATCATCGTATCAAAGCTGTCGTTCGAGCTACGGTCCAATTGACGGAGGAATCTAAATGCATGGAGAAAGACATCACGGAGCTGAAAAGTCGCAGCGCTATCAACAGCTGCACGCATTGAAAAATCAAGACCATGCCAATGACCGTTGATTCATTGAAGAGTATGGGCGTTGTATATGTCGAAGCCGAGCGATTTCATCCGCACGCGTTTGTAGAGATGTTTGAAGCCTACACCCAAGGCGTCGAGGTTGAGGAAGCCTACAAATGTGCGCTTTTTCGCAGTCTTGTCAACATTAATTACGCCGGCAGTTGGAGAAGTCATGAAAGAAAAACCGTGATCTACGACCAGATTAAAAAATCATTCTTCGACGAATTCTGGCTGGAAACGAGACAAGAAATGGCCCTCAAATACTTCAGATTGATCAGGAAGAGAGCTCCACATGTTCGCGAAATAATGAGATTTTCGATCAAATGGTTGGACACTCTGCGACACGTCGAGCGACTAAGTGAGCCACACATCATCGAACTCATCTGTAACAAACTTCCGATAAGGTACCATTACTACATGTACCTCGAAGACAAAATTTCGTTATCGAAACTTCGCTCCAAACTAGAAGAATTCAGTAGAACGCACGAAGATCCCGAATTGGTTCAGTTCAAACTTACACAGGATGATACAGAATCCGAGGCGGACAGGTCCACAGCCAGCGTTCATGACGTTAACGTCGTGGGGATGTCGCATGCGAGTCATAGTGACGCGTCTCGCGACGAAGAAGCTGAAAAGTCATTGGATGTGTCGACAGTGTCGAGTAGTAACGGAAATGCCGTATCGCCGCCGGAAATTAAGAGAAAGCAGCCGAGTGCAACGGGACCGATTCCTCGTGTTGACCAGAATCCAGTATTCGAAGAATACAAGTTCGTTGGTGACGGCCTTGCGTTTTTCATGAAGCACAGCGAAGACGCTGGTAGAGGTCATCCGGCCTATCGCCGTGAACAAATACCTCTCGAAGAGCTGTACCATGCTATTGAGCCCATAACATTTGAGAAGAAGAAGTTCATCATTTCACTCGCGCAGATGGAGATGAATTACTCCAAAACGCCCTATAGATGCATCAACGAGCAAATTACAAACGTCATCGATCTACTATGCAGGAAAGGCGCTGAGAAGATCATGATTTTTCCTCTCATCAAACCACGCATGAAAAACAATCGACCAGTAGGCCTGCATCGCTATATAACTTACAAGCGAATGTTGGCGAAATTGGCAACAATACACGTGTTATCGTATGGCGTAGTCCATCGCAGGCATTTTTAAAATGCAAAACTGCCAAACTTACGGATGATAAAGAATACATTTGTCCGGCAACAGACGAAAAAGCTGGCATGATACCGCTAGAAGAAAAGTTTCGTTTTTCAGAGACCAAGCAACGTTACTTTGTTAAAACGAGTTGCTACAGCGAGGTGGCGAAAATCTTCGAGTAAGAAATACGCACTTGCAAGTCGACCGCATTGTCTGCGAGATGCACAGGCCCGTTGAAGACCCTGTACGACGAGAAACTGTTAGACGAGATCTCAAGCAGCGACAAACCATCGACAAGCGCAAAAGGTTCCAGTATAGCACCGGAACCGAGGAAACCAAAAGCTAAAGCTACACCACCAGCAGCCACAGCCGACCATTTCGTCTTACAACCCGAATGGAAAATTTTGAAACACTCGAGTATGCCCAAGAAGACGTCGAAAGAAAATTCATCAACAACAGGGGCAGGAGGCAGCCAAGATACTCGTCCAGCGATGAAAGATACCTCGCGTGCGGTGCTGGTATGTACTAACACTGGCGTTACCGCCGGTCAAGTTAGCACTGGGGCACTGCCGAACGGTGGCAAAAATCTTGTCCGTACGCCGTTGGAAGTAAAATAGTGTTCGATGTCATTAAAAGAAGAATCCGGTCCATTGGAAGCGAAACAACAACATGACGTCGAAAGCAGTTTCAGCGACGAGGCGATGGAGTATATTGAGACGTAAGCACTCGTCGATGGTGACGTGGTCAGGGTAAATATTTGTCCCAAGAACGAAGAAGCGTCATCGGGGGTGCCGGTATGTGTCAACGGTGGCGTTACCGCCAATAAATCTAACACCGGGGCACGGTCGGACGTGATCTCCGAGCTAGCAAAGCTCGTTGACAATGAATCAACTCAAGCCAAAATCACCAGCGAGCCAAACCGTCGACAGATAAAAAACACGTCGAACGAAACTCAGCTCAAAATATTTCAACCACACGGCGAGACCGCGGCAGTCAAAAATAAGGAGCAACGTTCAAAGGTAGCCGCAAAAGAAGTCGTCAACATTCCAGACAGCGAACACCGAAAGCGTAGAAACGAGTCAACGAAGAACGAAGTTTACCCTTCAACTTCAACAGATGGCGTTGTTAGCGCGGAGAACCAGCTGCCGGCCAACGTCGTTCCGGTTTCGTCAATTCCAAAGAGAGGGCGTGGCAGATTGAAGTTGGATGAACTCAACGCGGCCGCAGACACGGCGACGAAGAAAACATCAACGAAGAGTTCAAGAAAAATCTTCCATTAATTCACTCGCAAGAAAAGTCGGATTTCGTCGTCGTAACGACGCGCTATCGCGTCGCAAATCCCCGACATGGGGAGTGGGGCAGAATTTGTCCTGCTCTTGTCGTTTCCTTGTGTTGTATTTCGCCTCAACACTCGACTCGTTGCATTTTTTACGTTTGTCTCGTTTGAATATAGTTGAGCATAAGCCCTTTATACTTTGCGTGTACTGTGATCAATTTTTGTTTGATCACCGTTCTGATTTAATTTTGATTCCATTTTTATTTATTTGTGTCTTAATCTGTACGTATTGTTTCGTACTTGTTTTTACGCTGTTTTTTACAGAAAGATCGAGTAAGTACCACTAACATTGAGGCCACCATTGGCTCACGAACGACGAGACACTTCGCCGAGTCGTGCGCGTGCACGCGCGCGAGGTCCACCGAGTGTTGACCGAAACGCTCAGCCAGCCCGAAAGCGAATGCGTTCGAGCTATTGCCGAAGAGAAATCCTGCCATTTGAATTCCTGGGTACCCAGGGTACCGGTTCTATACGAGCAGAAGTTAAGAACGTGAGAGGAATTTTTGCCTTCGGTAGGATGTGGACGGACGCACCGACAGAGCACGGCAACGCGATCGTCGCAGTGGCTACGGTTGCAGAGATGCTCGCAGACGATAATTAAGCAGCGTAACTGCTGTAAAATCGGAGATATCTCCGAAATGTTTTACTTTACTAACTTACCCGTATATAAAACTCGTTATATTTGTCTAATCCTTGTTTTAAATTGTTCTCAGTATCGTTCCAGTACACTCGAGTGTACTGAGGTTGTAATTTTCGAATCATCGTAGATACATTTACTCTCACCTTCGAGATTTCGATTTATCACCTATTGGATTGTCGTCGTAGATATCTTATCCCATTGTGGGGCACGTCGATATTTTCACCAAATGGATCGTCAGCGTTGTTTGATCGTATGATAATTATTCATGGAGTCGTCAACGTCTACTTACCTTTCACCAACTCACCGGACGCACTTTTCGACTGCGTAACGTATTTTTCATGGCGTAAAGTGCCAAATTTCTTTTATCTCCCATATCGATTGCTTCGCGTGCGTCTCTCGCCGTGGATCTCTCTATGAGATCGTTCTCCCGCGAGAGAACAACGAGCATAAGCTCGTAATATTGCGTAAAGTGCGATATGTAAGTTTATTTTATCCCTTTTCTTTTTACTTATTTTCGAGGTTGTTCTCCTCGCGCAGAGGCAATCGAGCATGTATTACGTATACATATGGCGTAAAGTGCCAGATTGTGATTTTTTTTTATTCCTTTTTCGTTGCGTGATCGCTTTCGTCGTGTTTTTATTCCCGATGTAGTGACCTCCCGCGAGAGGCCACTGAGTAGCCTATGATTACCTCGACGTAAAGGGGCATTTGTAAGTTTCTTTTATTATTACCATTTTTGAATATGATTCTTTATTGTTCTCGAATAGAACACAGCTTAATGTTAATTGCGTAGAGCGACGTAAAGTTGTCGCATATATGTATTTTTTACTTTATATTTTATTCATTTCGATCTCGTATTATTTTCGACGCGTTTAACATTAGTATTCGTTTAATTTTTATGTGTCGACTTCGTGGTCGCCACGTTTCATTATTTCGTTTTCCCCGATAATTTAATTTTTTTTTTTCGAGATACCTGCGTGTTTCACGCAGTAGAGCGATGCACCGTTATCGGTGGGGAAGGCACCTCCGGTTTCTTTTACGACCTGGTATCGGTCTGTCGATTATTTTTCTCGTTTATTTCATACCCGACTTTCTTTTTTGTCACTTTTCGGTTACCGGTTTTGCGATCGTCGGTACTTTCGTTCGGTGCTCCGCGGCCTACCCTCTGGTTCCTCCTGATTGCGATGGGGGAACTATGTCGAAGTAGGTTCGTGGGGTTCTGGACGGGGTATCGGGGGTTCAAACTGCTGGTGCCGATTCAAAATTGTGTTGCCACCGCCCTCACTAAAACAGAGGGGGCAGGTGTGTGGGTGGGCCGTAAGGTCCATTACCTTGTCTTCATCACTAACTCGTGCTTTCCCTCGGGCGGCGCTGGAGCTTTGCTCTAGTCAAAGCTCGAGGGGGCATATGTGATGGGGACTTATGGCCCACCTACCAGTGGTAACACTGTGTCGTGGTTGGTACGGCCGGTGACCAGGTATCTGGTCTACCGCGCCGTACAGTTGAGTAGTATATCCAACGTTGGAACGCCGGAACGGAGGTGCACGCCGTTGACGTGAATTATGTCTTACCTGTGGTTTATGTGTTTGTAAGTTAAAGTCATCCCTTGTTAATCGCGATCAGTTATCCAAGAACTCCCCTGTATACCCTTAGTCGGTTAAAGTGTTATTATATTGTGTATCGTGATTGGTAAATATATGTATCCCACATTACTGGTGCATTTGTTTATTCCAACCATTACATTTGGCGCCCGAAAGCGGTTGCTGTTCGTGATTTTCAAGATTTCCAGTCAAAATCAACGGAAGTAAATGCCAGGAAGAACCAGCGACGTGCTTCTTTTGGTATTGTACGATATTAACCAACGAGTCGATACCGAATGTCAACAACGGAAAACGAACCAGGCCGCAATGGCAAAGATGCAGCAAACGTTCAGTAGCGGAGAAGAGAAATCTACGAGTGTACTCGATAATGAGATGGATCTGAAGAAAACGGTTGAGCACCGAACCGTAAATGTCAACGTACCGTCACCGGCTATCACTGAAGTTTTCACATCAGGTAGTATCGGCACGGTGCTATCACCCGACCTAGTCTATAATAATACTGAGAATTCGGCATCAGTTCCGAATCTCGGCGCAAATACGTGCGTCGTAAATACGGAGTTACCTCCGAATGAAATTTTTGAAACGTCAAAGAGCGATAACGCCTTAGACGAAGCGTTCATCGATGCTCTCGATGTCGATACCGACAGTGAGTCGAGCGAAACTCACGAGAACGAGGAGCCCTCCCAAACCCAACCCGGAATAAAGGAGTACATCATCATGATGGGCGTCGAGGTGGTCAAATTTATGAATGCGAAGATGCGAAGAGTCATGAGAAATTTCGAGCTAGCATACTCGTGCATCGTTACGAACGTCGAGTCAATCAAGAAACTTGACGAACGCACTACTACCAACAGAACGATGATCGGCGATAATTCTGAGACGGTTACTCGTCTGCAGCAGCAGACCGGGAAGATTGAAGCTCAAGTAAACGAGCTACTTCAGCGGCAGCAGCGTGATGTAGCAGCCATCAACAGTAGCATGAAAAACATCACTGATAAAACGGCGAATTTGTTCATCGGTCACGATCATTGTATCAAAACTGTCGTTTGAGCTACGGTCCAATTGATGGAGGAATCTAAATGCATGGAGAAAGACATCTCGGAGTTGAAAAGTTGCAGCGCTATCAACAGCTGCACGCATCGAAAAATCAAAACCATGCCGATGACCGTCGATTCATTGAAGAGTATGGGCGTTGTATACGTCGAAGCCGAGCGATTTCACCCGCACGCGTTTGTAGAGATGTTTGAAGCCTACACCCAAGGCGTCGAGGTTGAGGAAGCCTACAAATGTGCGCTTTTTCGCAGTCTTGTCAACGTTAATTACGCCGGCAGTTGGAGAAGTCATGAAAGAAAAACCGTCATCTACGACCAGATTAAAAAATCATTCTTTGACGAATTCTGGCCGGAAACGAAACAAGAAATGGCCCTCAAATACTTCAGATTGATCAGGAAGAGGGCTCCCCACGTTCGTGAGATAATGAGATTCTCGATCAAGTGGTTAGATACTCTGCGGCACGTCGAGCGGCTGAGTGAGTCACACATCATCGAACTCATCTGCAACAAACTTCCGATAAAGTACCGTTACTACATGTACCGCGAAGACAAAATCTCGTTATCGAAACTTCGCTCTAAATTAGAAGAATTCAGTAGAATGCACGAAGATCCCGAATTGATTCAGTTCAAAATTTCACCTGGCGATACAGAGACAGAGGCGGACAGGTCCACAGCTAGCGTTCACGACGTTAACGTTGTGGGAATGCCGCATACGAGTCATAGTGATGTGTCTCGCGACGAAGAAGCTGAAAAGTCATCGGACGTGTCGACAGCGTCGAGTAGTAACGGAAATGCCGTATCGCCGCCGGAAATTAAGATAAAAGCAGCCGAGGGCAACGGGACCGATTCCTCGTGTTGACCAGAATCCATTATTCGAAGAATACGAGTTCGTCGGTGACGGCCTTGCGTTTTTCATGAAGCATAGCGAAGACGCTGGTAGAGGTCATCCGGCCTATCGCCGTGAACAAATACCTCTCGAAGAGCTGTACCATGCTATCGAGCCCGTAACGTTTGAGAAGAAGAAGTTCGTCATTTCACTCGCGCAGATGGAGTTAAATTATTCCAAAAAGCCCTACAGGTGTATCAACGAGCAAATTACAAACGTCATCGATTTACTATGCAGAAAAGGCGCTGAGAAGATCGTCGTGATTTTTCCTCTCATCAAACCACGCATGAAAAACGATCGACCGGTAGGCCTACATCGCTATATAACTTACAAGCGAATGTTGGCGAAATTGGCAAACGATACACGTGTTATCGTATGGCGTAGTCCATCGCAGGCATTTTTAAAATGTGAAACTGCCAAACTTACGGATGATAAAGAATACATTCGTCCGGCAACAGACGAAAAAGCCGGCATGATACCGTTAGAAGAAAAGTTTCGTTTTTCAGAGACAAAGCAGCGTTACTTCGTTAAAGCGAGTTGCTACAGCGAGGTGGCGAAAATCTTCGAGCGAGAAATACGCACGTGCAAGTCGATTGCATCGTCTACGAGATGCACTGGTCCGCTGAAGAGGCTGTACGACGAGGAATCGTTAGTCGGGACTTCAAGCAGTGTCAAACCATCGACGAGCGCGAAAGGTCCCAGTATAGCACCGGAGTCGAGGAAACCAAAAGCTAAGGCTACACCACCAGCAGCCACAGCCGACCATTTCGTCTTACAACCTGAATGGAGAATTTTGAAACACTCGAGTACGCCCAAGAAGACGTCTAAAGAAAATTCATCTGCAACAGGGGCAGTACGCAGCCAAGATACTCGTCTAATGACGAAAAATACCTCACATGCGGTGCCAGTATGTGCTAACGGTGGCGTTACCGCCGGTCAAGTTAGTACTGGGGCACTGCCGAACGGGGGCAAAAATCATCCTCGAAGGTCAACGGAAGAAAAATCTGGTTTAATATCGTCGAATGAAGAAGCGTCATCAAAGGTGCCGGTATGTGTTAACGGTGGCGTTACCGCCGATCAATCTAACACTGGGGCACGGTTGGACATAATTTCCGAGCAAACGAGGCTCGTCGACAACGAATCAACTCAAACCAAAACCACCAGCGAGCCAACCCGTCGACAGATAAAAAATACGTCGAAGAAAACTCAGCTCAAAATATCTCAGCCACACGGTGAGATCGCGGCAGTCCAAAATAAGGAGCAACCTTCAAAGGTAGTCGCAAAAGAGGTCGTCAACATTCCACGCAGCGAACACCGAAAGCGTAGGAACGACTCAACGAAGAACGAAGTTTACCCTTCAACTTCAACAGATGGCGTTGTTAGCGCGG
>FIZV01035409.1:0-10029 GCA_900050545.1 Trionymus perrisii | reverse complement strand
ATCGGGACTAAAATAATCGAGCATAATCGATTATAATCGGTAATCGTTCCATCTCTGCGCAGTGGTAAATAATCGCTTTTGAAAATTTATCATTTTTGACAAGGGCTGTTTCTGTAATGAAGTCTTAAGTCTTCAATTGTCCGCCGTTAGTCAAGGCGCAATAATAGTGTTTTGATATACGCGCGCTATTACCTATGCAACCCCTCAATACACCCAAATAGAAATGCTCTATAAAAATATCGTCGTGTTTCGATGGTGCAAAAAACGAATTCGAGTACCTATATCTACATACGAGTAAAACATGCAAGTAGGTTGGAGGGTGGGTAAGTGGATACGCGTAGGTTAGGTTATGTGGCCTTTTAACATGGCCATAACTGTAGCTATGGCATTGGCATTGGAATATTGCGGTTGAAGATGCGCCGCATCTTTCGCCCATTTTATGGATAAAAGTTGGGTAAACCCAAGTCCATTCGAGTACAGACGTTCGAGATTTAGCTTCACCGCGGAGCCTAATCCAACGCATCAGTAGGTAATCCTTATCCTAAACAAATACCTACATATAAATGCGCGTAAAGCGAAGAGTAAAACAGACTGACGACGCAACATCGACGCTTCATCGGTTATGTTTACGCATTATGCGCGGCGATTTAGCTAACCGCAATCAACTTGGACGACAACGAGTAGTTCGTACACATACGAGTGTACGTACCTACACTTCATCGCATTCGATTGAGAAAAAAAAGGACAGATTGCAAGAGAAAAACTGGTAAACGAGGAGAAAGAGGCGCAAGAAAAAAGATGATGGTTTAAATTTCTCTTCTTCGAAAACCATCGTCATTTTTTTAGTTTTGCTATATGTATTCAACGACCCACGGCGTATGTGGGTACCTCTCGTATTCGTATATCTATGTAGTAGATGTACGCATATGTAAACAGCGAGATACGTAGATAGGTCTCTAAGGTAGTGCTGTAAACAACAACAACAACAACAACAACAGCAACAACAACAACAACAACAACAATAACAACAACGACGGCGACAATAATAATACTCGTAACAATAACAACAACAACCGAAGAGCGGGAACAAAATAGAAAGAAAAGAAAATGCGCAGTAAGAACGGCGAGAGCATGCAAGAGAACAATGTCATATAGGTACTTATTGTGTGATACGTATAGACTAGGGTCTGTAGAGGAAAGATTGAAAAAAATAAGGAAACAAACAAACAAACAAAAAAAGAAAGAAAGAAAGAAAGAAAGAAGGAAAGAAAGAAAGAACGAAAAAAAAAAAAAAGGAATAAAAATACAAATAAAGATACGCGTAGAAATAAAGTGAGTCTGAAAATATTGTAGGTAAGTGGGTAAAAGGCTAGGTAAGTCTAAATAGGTATCTACGAATGCGGTACACGCAGAAGTAGGAAGAGGAGCAGGCGCAGGCGCAGGCGCAGAGGCGTCGACGCAGTCGCAGACACATAACCGCAGCCGCAGCCGCAGCCGCAGCGTAGTCGTAGTGCGAGAGAAGGTGCGAATTGCGGCGATAAAATAAAATCGGCGAAAACGAAATCCAAAATTAAGAAAGTACATAAAAGAATGCGATCCGGACGTGCATATGGAAGAAGACCTTGCGACCCAGTGCGGTCGAATTCGTCTTACTTGACGAGGAAGGTTTAAATAAATCGTCCAAACTAAAAGTTCTCGCGGTATGGGTGGGTTGTAATGGGCTGGTCAAACTGAATAATGAAGGTTTTCGAATACCGAGTCGGCCGAGTAACGATCTGGGGTTCGGCGACGAGTTGGCCGTGTTCGTTTGCGACACGTTTACCGCGGTGGCTACTCCGTTATGGCACATCAGATCGGCGCGCATAGTACTTGAACGACCAGATGACACGTCTGAAATGATGCCAAACAACATAAATTACCTATATAGGTATAGCGCAAAAACTACGAACGTAAGTTTATTAAAAGTACAGTCGTACCTAGACCTACTACCTAGATAGCAGCTAAGCTTCCTGCAACCTACTAAAAATCTATGTACCATCTTGGATTTTCGTACCAATTAAGTAGTTAGGTAGGTAGGTAGGTAGGTAGGTACTAACTAGGTAATAGCTAACTAGGTATACGTATAGGAGCGAGATTAGAGACTCTTACAATGTCGATTGCGTTCCGCTTCTTCAGCCAATAGTTTCTCCAACTTTTCGGGAAAATGACGTCTGGCGCACCACACCAAACCGATTATACTGAGCACGACGAATACGGTAAGTAAGCCGAGCCAAAATGGTTCTTCCAACATTCTATCTGTCAGCGGCTTGTACGGAATATTGGCGATTTTCTTTTCACATCTTTCGCCTATTGAAATTAAATTTGACGCCGCCGATTAGCTGGTGCAGCTAATGCGTACTCGTACTAGCGATAGCGGAGGTAATCGTGGTTTAAATGGTTCAAGGTAAATTGCGACCCACGACGAAATTCACTAGGAGTGTACGAAGATGCTCGCGGTTACTCGAACATCTCGGAGATACCTAATACTCGTACCTATACCATACCTACTCTTACCTCGTATCTCGTACGTATACGAGGGAGCGCCATTTGTCGGGACCACCTTGCCAGTGAGCAGTGAGCAGTGAGCAGCACCCTGTTGACCTCACCCACACCCTCACCTTCATCATCGGCACGAATTCACGCAAAGCGCAAATTGCAGCCTCAAAAACGAAAGAAAACAAAAACCAACGGGTACACGCGTACGCCTACAGCTAGGTGCAGGCAGATGTCAGATGTAGGTAATACTCGTAGGTATAGCTATCGCATCTGACTCTGCAGCGCAGCTTTCGTATTGGTGTATTGGTAAGTACGAGGGTACGATAGACGATCGCGCGCGTGCTCGCCGCTACCGCGCACAGACAGGTACCTTAGCTACGATTTCGAATTTGTGACTCACTCACCTTCCCACCAGGCGTGACACTGGCAAAAGTAGGTGTAATTATTTTTCTCGACGCATTCTCCGCGACCTTCGCAAGGATTGGTAGAACAAGGTTTGACTTTTTTGTCGCATAGTTTGCCCTGATAGCCTTGTTGACAAACGCAGTTGAAATCGTTTCTGGTTAGCTCGCAAACTCCGAATACGCACGGGTTCACGTCGCAAACCGTCAGAGCGCAGAACAGACCTAAAAGCATAAGACGACGAGGCAAAGGTAGTAGGTAGGTACTAGGTAGGTACCATAAGCGCGCTGCTGCAAATACCGCGCACGTTAGTGTAGCTAACTCGAAGAATACGCGCGTAACACCAACAGTAGCCTCCCTCTGTATAGGCCTACTACGTATGCTATACGTTGCGTTGTACTCGTAGTCTCGTATTCGTATTCGTACTCGCGTACCATGGTTAAGGGTACCTTACCTTACCTATATCTAATAACGTGCATTTACTCGTCGTAGATATCGACGAATATACTCGTAGGCATTAATAGCAGTTCCGCTGTCGCTGTCTCTGTCTGCTGATGAACCTATGATACCGGTACGACGTACGAGTACGAGTACGAGTATAAGCGAACGAACCTGTAAAATGGTTAGCGCATTCGCATCGTTTTTTCTGCGACTCGACAGAAATGCATTTTCCCTCGTTGTAACACGGATTCGGATGGCAAGATTCTAACACGTAGTCTTGCGGAAATTGCGATATTTTCATTTTAAAATTGGTATCTAGAAAATAAGCGCCCATTGAATATATGTACTGGTACTGGTATTCAAAACATGTAGGTGCAACTACAAATACCTACGTAACATGTTTTACACCAACTACCAAGTACCAACCTACCTACATCAACTCACCTTATGGCTTACCTACTCTGTAACTACCTGAGCTGCGAGTAGGTAAGTCACCTAGAAGCATAGCTAGCCGCGGCCGCGGTCGCGGTCGCACCTAGCTGCTAGTACATACGAGTACGAGTACATACGCATATAGGTACCTAACGTACCCTAACAGCATCACAAATATACCTTACATCAGGTAGCTATAAGCTACCAGATAGATATTAGCTGTAGGTATATCATATACTCGTATGCATCGATTAGGTAGGTACCTACAATACGAGTTACACCGAGGCGCAACTACCAAGGTGGAGCCTCAGCCTACCTAGTACCTCTGGCTCTACCTACATAAATGTTACTCGTAGTACGACTGTATAGGCCTACTCGTAGTTACGCGTACCGCGTACGTTCAAGTGCAGCTCGTTGTTGATCCGCTGCTTGCGCGAACGCGAACGCGAACGCTTACCTGGTACGACTGCGACAGAAGCGTTCATTAGGACGCCGTTTTTGCTATTATTGCTGAATTGTTTGATGGTAATCGAATTCAAGTAGGACGTGATAGCGAGAGGCGAAACCGGCTGATGGTGATCAGCTTCGCAAAACTGCCACCAAGTGCCGTTTCGATCGGCGTAGTGATCGCGTACTTCGATGAAGCTTTGACGTTCGTTCGGGCAAACGGTATATCCTTTCGTTTTGTCCACTACAAATAAATATTGTTATTAGGCGCGTATAGCGTTTTAGCGTACCTAGCTAGATAGCCACTAGCCACTAGCCAGGTAGGTTAGTCGGTATAATAGCCAACAGGTATCCACGTACATTTATATGTGCTGAATGTGAATCTGAATACCATTACCTATACTATAGTCGGTTCAATTTATGTTGGTACGAGAATATGTAGCCCTTCGTTATCAGTATTTATTTAGTACCTTACCTATAGTGTGGTCAATTTGTTCGTAGCGCTCCGTTATCAGTATTAAAAATCTTATGTTGCCAAATTTAACGTTTGTTAAACGATATCTTGCAGGTAATTACCCTATAATGGCAACATTCGGTGAATTTCTGGTCATTTGATTGGTTAATCGCACTTTATTTACTCGTACATTTTTGTTTGTGGGGGTGAGAGCTACGAATAAATTGAACAGACTATACAATGTCTTACTTAGATTCGTACGGTACCTACGAGTAACTATACCACCCACCACCAGTAATAAGGCAACATATCGTGAATTTCTGCTCATTTTATTCCATTTTTTGTCTGCTTTGGTGAGAGCAACAAATACATAAATTAAACGGACTAGGTACCTATACCTTAGGTACCTAGTACGATACTTTCGCGAGTCGCTAGTCGCTCAATGCAAATTCCAGTGTACTTACGTAAGGAAGGTATAACTTGGTAAAATTGCATGTGAATCGAATAACCCAGCGGGGCGACGAAACGTTGGACAAAATGTAAGCCCGGTACCGGATCCGAAGGGAAATTCAAATGATAAATTTGTCCGCTGGAATCGTTTCGCAAATTCACCACTCTGGTTTCGTAAAAGTCCGTCACTGAAACGCGTTTACCGCTTATTGTAATGTAGCATTACAGCCTTCAGGCGCACAGTACGCGAGCGTGTGATATACTGAATGTATGTAGATGTAGGTAGTAGGTACTAGGTAGTAAGTACCTACTATACTATGTAGGCGTAGGCAGTAGACAAGCATGTTCCCATTGGTGAGCTCGGAGCTCGGGAAATTCATCCCCTCCTCTAGAATTTGTACAGAAAAGTTGACGGGGCTAAGGATAAAATACGTATAAAATACCCACTAACGTAGTCTTATGTGCATTTCAGAGATCCTATCGATTGCTATATAGATATTTTTGTAATTTTTTCCACCACCACTCCGTCTCCATCCTTCCTTGACGACGGACCAGTCGAAAAATGATGTAGGCTTATGAATGCCTTTTTCTACAAAAATTTTCGCCCTCGCTTTCTTTTCAATTTTACCTACATGAAATTTCTTCCTTTTCTTCGAGAAGACGAGCCCCCCCCCCCCCCCTATCTCTCTAGAATGACTGGCTACGCCACTGTTGTTCACTTTTTCATTGGGTTCATCAATTTTTTCGAGACCCCCCCCCTCCACCGTCTCGAGTGAGATATTTCTTGGGAGCATAGCTAGTAGTAGGTAATTACGTACCTACACGCACTGATGACGTATCTAGATCTGTCGTACTCGTCATCGACTTTATACAAATGGATACTCAGCGAGTACCTAACGTTTCATGGGAATATGTTCGTCGGGAAATTACACAGGGGAAAAGGGCTGGTATCGGCGGTTTTTAATGTGCGCAGCTTGCTGCGACGGTTTCTACGTTGTGCTACGTCCTGCTACGTCCCATCCCATTCGTTCTAAACAACCACAACGACACAAACTTGAATCAACATCATATGTATTATGAACGCAGAACGCTCGATATCTGTTGCGCAGAACCGGATGCGCAGCGCGCCGCGCCGATACCTGATATTTATTCTTGATCAACAGTTGATGGACGCGCTGAGTATATCCATTTTGTATAAGGTCGATGGTACCCGTACATCGATAAAGGTACCTAGGTCTAGGTATGCATCTGCACCAAAGCCACGAATGACTGTGAGTAGAGTACAGACTACAGACCCTCGCTCGTAGACCAAAGGACAAGTATGCATGTTACGGTGTTACACTCGTACCTACTACCTAGTACCTACTACCTACCTACGTATTTCTTACCGGTTTTATAAACTGCTTTGAATCCTCTGCCGTTTGGCGCGTCGTTGGTTTTCAATTGTATTCTCATGTATTCGCCATACGATAGGTAAACGCCATCGGTTAAGGCGTTAGCATTTTGAAAAGGATAAAGCTTTTCGTTGTCGCCGAGTAAAATGTACAAATCCGAATCGAGCATTTGGTTCATTTCTAGCGCGTTTGATCTTTTGTCAAAATCCCAGTCAGTTATTTCTAACCACACACGTCGGCCAACTAAGCGCGCGTAAAAATGAAAATGAAAGGAGAAAAGAAAAGAAAAGAAAACACAACACGTAAAAAACACGGTTACAACTTACAACCTACTACCTAGTCGTAGGTAAGTGTACGCTTACGCTTACGCTTACGCTTACCAGGAGCCAGTATGGTAGTGGTACACTGCAAATTGGCCAGCAGAAAATGCGGATAATTGGGACTGGTTACAACGCCTTCTCTGGCCGTCAACGTTTGTATCGGACAGCTGGAAATATCGACTGCTTTCCACGTAGCCATGAAACCGGATCCGGCCACCGAATAGTCCGAGTGGAAATGAAGTACGACTTCGTTAGAGGTGGACGCGAAATTCAGTCTGAAATACGCAGGTAGCAGGTACATATGTCTAATTGTCTATGTATGTATCTTACGTCTACGTATCTCTACCTACCATACCATAAGCGAGCACCTCCTCTACCTACGTATTTGTACCTACGTATTACGCAATACAGACGCCTAGCGCCTGTAGATAAGTTTTAGCCCGAGTACGCGTACATTTTACGAGTAATCGAGCGTAGGTATTTGTATATAAATATATACTTGTAGGTATCTATGCAGATATTTGTACGTAGCTGTAGCTGTATAGTAGGTACTAGGTAGACTGGTTCGTTATAGCGTGCCCGTCCGTATTTATATGGATCACCTACGACGTGACATCAACAACTGACCTGTGCAGCAAGTGCGAATGGTGATGGCCGCAATTTCTAACCGATTCGGGAGATTTATTGCTGCCGCTGCCGGCACCGGTAGCGTTATAAATTTCCAAGTAGTCGTAAAGACAGTCTTTTTGTTCTTCAAGATCGAACGTGTGAAATTGTATAATGATTCTGGTATTGTCAGCACTCGCGATCCTCGTCCAATAATCCAGATTATGGTAGTAATTTCCGGGGTAGTTGGCCGACGATAATTCGCCTTCGGTGCCATTGGTCGTCACGTTCAAATTCAGTTCGTCAGCTTTCACAACTATAACGCACGACACCGTTTACATATTACATTTCATATATACCTTCATATAGGCCTACGCGTATTACGTATCAAAGTATATTGTATGTAAGTCCAAGTACCTATGTACTATGTAGTTACAGTTACCTAATACCTACCTATAACAATCAACGATGGCAAATAAAACTCGCCTACTACGAGTATACGTCAATACGTCGCGTCGCGTCGCGTCGCATGCGTAAACTACATTCTACGAGTACATGTATATATGTACTTACGTAGTAAGTAGGTACTTTATATACGAAGAAATCGACTCACATTGTTTTTTTATCTTGCACACGTAACCTCCGATTTTGTGGCACGATATAGGTACCCAGTATAAGCCACTCGGCAATAGAGCCGATGGAGAGGGTATCCACTGAATTCCCAAGCAAGCGTCGTCGTTGTTAATCTTTGATTGTCTGAAAATCGTACGCAAAGGAATCCACGCTGCAACAAACGTAGCATACGTATTGCTAAGTACTCGTTGCTGCTATCGCTGGCTCTGTACTTGACGCGGTAAGAATGTAGGCGCGTTTGTGATGCACCCAACACTCGAGGCTGCAGACGAGTACTTCGGTATACGCCTATTCGTAAACGTAGGTACCGTTTAGCGTTTGTACGAGTAAATCAGCGTGTGCGCAAACATACGAGTATCTATGTGTCACATATTGCTACAAACTATTGACTGACTAGTCGTCGATCCTCGATTCGTGACACTGTGACGGGGTGTGTGTGTGTGTTCTGTATCTACTGCGCTCGGTAGACGTACTCGTACGTAATTACAAGTACGTTGGATCGTCAAGGTACGAGTAGATACTACGCTACGTCGTAGGTAAGGTACCTAACAATAATTACCGTTGAAAGCCATGCTCGTGTTATCAATCCACTTCCACTCGTCCGCGTCCAACATGTTGAATTTTGCGCCGAGCCAATAAATCGCGCTGGTCGTGTATTCGTGCGATTCCCTAATCTTTGAAACGACAAAATGATGCTCTTCTATACTATGTACGCTGGCTAAATCAGCCTGAAACGAAATCAGAAATCACCGTCGTTTGATGACGTACAAAAAATATATACCTACCTACCTACCTATCCCCTAGTACATAAATATCTCTATTAGGTAATTAGTTAACTACGCATAGATAATCGTGTCCTTCGATATAATGTAGGCTACTGTAAAGTGCTATCTAACTATTGCTACTATGTGCTATTATCCTATTACGTACGATAGGTAACCTAAGTACATAAAACTCCCCGTCACGTCATGTCACACCCTCGTCATCTACAGTACTAGACTGGACTACGAACGTAACGCTGACCACAACACTTGTGTTCACTTTCAATCAGTCTATCTGATGGATACTTTCGACCAATTATTTGCAAAGTACTTGGACATTTGTCTGCCTAGTGCCTACATATGAGACGAGAAGTTAAAGAAGTAGGTAGAGGTATGGTACTTACGTAGGTTTCGCCAAAAAGCTTCGGCGTGGCATGGCGTACATACGTTCACGTTCGCCTTTTATCGTCGTATAAGATGTGATGAACAATTACTTTTTAATAAACTAATAGATACGAGGTATATTTCGAGACGGATAGGTTTACCTAATTTGATTTGCTATTACAATTTCGCCGCCCCTCGCAACCTCGGTAAATTTTAAAAAGCTAATAGGACGCGAAGACGCGACGCGACGGGTATACCGTAGGTAGTACATAGGTTGTTACGTGATTGAATTACGCGTAGAAACCTGTAGACCGTTGCAGATGTCTTGCGCCGTTTGCCACGTAACTTGAGGATAGCTCACGAACAAATAGCACGATCCGTTGAACATTTGTAATCGATTATCCGGACAGTCGGTCTTCACTGCGAGCGAGAAAAGGCACGGTAAGCAGGGTTGTTGACCAAAATAAAAAAAAAATTAGGTTTGAAACATTAAATTTTATGGTTAGGGTTTTTGGTTATGGTTATTGGATTTTTAAGGTTAATGTTAAGGTTCAGGTTACGGTTATTGAACGTAATTTTTTCCGGTTACGGTTTTTGGTTACGGTTACGGTTAAAAATTTTGAGATTTCCTTTAAAAATTTGTTTTCCTTTATTAAAATTCATGAACCGCATTTTTCGATTTTTTCCTGCTAATTTTTGCTTCATTTTCGAATGTACAATACTGAAAATGAACTGAATGAAGTGGTAATTTTCTCAAAAACTGACAAATT
>FIZV01035357.1:0-12296 GCA_900050545.1 Trionymus perrisii | reverse complement strand
TTTTTAAAAAAAAAAAAAAATTTTTAAATATTAAAAAAAAAAAAAAAAAAAAAACGATTTTTTTTTTTACTTTAAAAAAAAATGAAAAATATCTAAATCTCCAAAAAAATGATTTTTCACGTCAAAATATGCATAAAAAAAATTGAGATTTTTTTTCTAAAAATTAAAAAAAAAATCTACTTTGAAAAAATTAAAAATTTTCTTCCCTGAAAAAATTGAAAGATTTTTTTTTATCAAAAAATTAATTTTTCTTTATTCTTCTTAAAAAATTAAAATAAATTTTTTGACTCCTAAAAAAATGTAATTTTTTTACTACACACAAGGAACAAAGATTTTTTACACTACAAAAAACTACAAATTTTTAACCATAAAAAGTAAATATAAATTTTTATACTCCAAAACAAAATGAGAATTTTTTCTCCAAACTTGTAAAGAAAAAAATATTCCAAGGAATAAAAAAATTTAGCCCAAAAAATTGAGAAATTTCCTTTTCTGAAAAAAATGATCCCTCCCTCTCCCCTCAAAGAAAAAATCTCAGTGTTTCTTATTTGAAACAGTGAGATTATTATTCCACAAAATTAGGAATTTCATTACAGATTTTTTTTACAGGAATTTGAGAAATATTTTTACTTTGAAATTGATGAGAAATTTTCTTCTTCGAAAAAATTGAAAGATTAGTTTTTTTCTCTCTCTCTCTCTCTAGAGATTTGTTTTTTCAAGTTAGAAATTTTTTATCTAAAAAATTGCGATTTTTTTTTGGGCTGGCTCTAAAAAATTGAGGTCTTATACTTCCAAGAAATTACAATTTTTTTCTTCCAAAATTTGAGCAATAGGAGGTATTTTTATTTCAAAAAATAATAAGAGAATGTTTTCTTGAAAGTTGAGACATTTTTTTCAATAAAAATTTCAGAAACATATTTTTTACTCCAGAAAAAAGTAAACTGTTTTCTTCAAAAAATAAAGTGATTTATTTCTCAAAAAAGTTGTAAGATGCTTTCTCTGGAAAAATTGAGAAATTTCCTTAAGTACCCACTTTTTCAACTTGAAAAAGAAAAAAAAGAAAAATGTTTTTTTCCTTCAAAAATTTTTTAAAAAATCTTCCAAATAAATTCAATTATTTTTTTAAGAGATTAGATTTTTTTCTATAAAATAAGAGGTTTCTTACACAGAGGTTTTTTCACCCAAAAAAATCAAGAATTTATTTACTTGTGGTCCAAAAAAATTGAATGATTTGTTTCTGAAAAAAATGAAATGTTTTCTCCGAAATTATTGTTTTTTTTTCAAAAAAACTAGTCAAGGAAAAAATCGTTTTTTTTTTCTTTCAAAAAATTAAAAAGTTTTTCTCTTCCAAAAAAAACAATCTCCAAAAAATCAAGCGAGGTATTTTTGAAAAAAAAAGTTTTTATTCAAAAAATTTATGGTAAATCAAGTTTTTTCCTCAAACAATTTGAGATTCTTTTCTCTACAATAAGAGGCTTCTTTCTTTAAAATGCAGAGGTTTTTTTCACTAAAAAAATCAAGAATTATTTTTACGATGGCTTCAAAAAAATTAAGATAAATATTTTTTTACTCAAAGAAAATTCAGAGAATTTTATTTCCAAAAAAACAAGTTTTTTCCTCCCAAAATATGAAAAATATTTTTAATTTTAAAAAAATTGGTACAAAAAAAATTTTGTTTTGAAAAATTGAAGATTTCTTCTCCTAAAATTTAAGGAATATACTCGTAAAAAATTGAAAAAAATTTTCTCTAAAAAATCTAATGATTTTTTTTTTAAGAGATGAGAGGGATGTTTTCTCTAAAACACTGACCTACGATGAAAATTCAATTTTTTTCTTTAAAAAATATTGAGAATTTTTTCTACAAAAAATTAAAAAAAATTAATTTTCTCTTCTTTCCCAAAAAAATGAAAAATATTCTCTCAAAAAATTCAGATTTTTTTTCTCAAAAAATTACAAAATTTTTTATTCAGTTTCTAATTTTGAAAAAATTGAGAAATTTATTACTTTGTTCTTCAAAAAATAGGTCATTTTTTATTCTAAGAAAATTAAAATTTTATTCTCCTGAAATTAATTAAAAAATAAGTATTTTTATTCAAAAAAAAAAAAAATCGCAAGTAAATAGCGTGAGGAGATCATAATTCATAAGCCTTCCATTAACACGCATTGTAAATTTGATGAAAAACTATCAGGTACATAAAAAAAATGTGAAAAAAATTGTAAATCTTTTTTCGGCAATTTATGTACGTAAGTTTAAAAATTTTGCAACAACCCGCTCCTCCTTAAATCACAATCTGGATCGATCCAGCAAATATTTTAAGTTTGAGACGGTCTCGTAGTAATAGAATCCGCCTTCGATGGTTTCATTGTGAACAGAATTCCAGGTGGGATCGTTTCCTACTAGATATTTAAACGGTTTTGCCTCGAGTATCGAATACTTGACGTCATTTGAAATGCTACCTCAGCATTAATTGATACGTAATGATTTCGCCCCCCTGAGGGGATCACTAATAACGTTTTCTATACTCGGATTGCTGTTTAAATGATTTCTTTGTTAAAAACCTCTGTTAAAAAACGGGATACCAATATTGAAGTTGAAATAAGGCGAATTTTTATCATTTTATACATATACCTAGACCTACATGGTATTGATTATATTGTTTTCGCGCATCGCATCATTTGATTATTTGATTATTTGATAGTTTTGGATCATTAGTTAATCGGGTCTTGGTTTCAAAGTTAGTGGGACAAGGTTAATAATTAGGTACCACATTTTTTTTTCACTGTTTTCCCAAAAATTTTCAAAGGTACCTTCTATTACCTATTCATATCATTTACATGTGTAGCTATTTAATAAACCATTGTTTTTTTTTTAAATTTCCGATCATAAAGGCACTTTTGATATTTCACTCATAAGAATTTCAACTCATAAAACCCAAGTATGGAAAGTCTTATTTTGAAACACAGGCATTCCTAAAAGTAACAATCTTGACGGGTTATTGATTGATGGGTATATTCGTATTTGCAAAATATAGACGCATAAATGGCAGTTCAACTATTACGAAGTATTTTTTTCCGCTGAAGGGATCTTAATGACCTACTATATGAGTTTTTATACTTTTCGACTACACCAACTACTCTAATGAGATGACAAAAATTCGGGAATTAAATTACATCTTACGAACGGCCAACGGTACCTACATTATCTAAATCTATACTCGTAATAAATAGGTATTTCATACGAAACAGATGAATTTACAGGTTAAGGAAATCAAGTGCACGGTTATTTGATATGTATAATATGAAATTAGTAAGTAAGAGTTATTGTGTCATTTTGAAAGAATCACCTTCGGTTTACTTAATAAGTATAAGCCAGTCATGCAATGTACGAGTATTTGTACCTAGTTGAAACTGTTGGTAAATACGAATAAGTCTTCATTCCAGCGTAAATGTTTGTAAGAAAAATAAACGAGTTGAAAATGTTTCATAATTAATTTCCTTTTTTTAAAAACTACAGTAAAATGGAAATTTTGTTTATATGTACTCTGATTAAAATTTTTTGAACAAAATTAATTGGCAACACTGCTTGTAAAAAAGTAATTATTTATGTTTTATCTAAGTTTTATCTACCTTGATCTCAACTGCGAATTAGAATTTATTTACGAAAATTATTACGTGAAAGTTGAAATTATCATGTTCTAGGTACCTAAAACTACACGAGAGATTACAATACCGATGAAACAACTACGCCGACGAATATCAAACTTTGGAGTAATGTTCAGGTGTTTCGAAATGACAGGTACCTATGTACGATAATATTTTCGCCAAAATTTTTCATCTTCGAATCTATCATCTATAAGAGTTCGCTATTTTGTGCTATTTCAGCGTGATATCATCAATATGGTTTGTTTTCAACCTTGCATGAGGCAAGCATGTTGATACTTTCAAAACCATTGATACGAAAATTCGTTATCGAAGTAATGAAGGTTAGTAAATCGATGAACATGGTGATCAAGTTTATTACTCGTACTATAGGAATATATATTGACTATTTTATGAACCGACGACGCGAAGTATTTTTTAGATTTACTAAAACTCGCCAAAATAATCGTAAATTATTTCAGTGTGTTACAGGTCACAAAGAAAATCTCACTAGTCTGGAATACGAGTAAAAATGTATTAGGTACTCATTCTAATGAAATGGCGAGACTTTCCTGGGTTATAATAAATTAATAACGGTTTTAAATATTAGTAAGTAACGAAAGTATTGATTTTTCAATCGGTAAAGTACAAAATTCGATTGGTTTTAAAATTCACGGTCAACGACCGTTGATTGTTTTTACGGCGCGTCTACTTCACCGGTACGAAAAATTGATAAAACTGCTGATAACTTCCAGCGGAAAAATTTTCACTTTTGATAATTATTTAAGTGTTTGCAGAGGAAACAACTCGCACGTTCGTTATATAAAACAGGACACCGAATAATTGAAGATATAAAAAAATTAATTTTCAATTTATTTGCAGATTTTTGCATCGAAGAAAATGCACCCGAATCATTTTGACTGATACGCCTGCGTAGTAAACAGCAGCATTTTATGCGAAATTTACTCATAAACGATTACAAGGCATATATTTTTTACAATATTTCTACTTACATGTAAATAAAATGGCCAAATTAACCCAAGAAAGTATTGGATTACGCGAATACCCAGCACGAAACTACACCGAAAAATCGCACGGTTTTATCCAAGTGTAAACAACGATCGAGTGTACACTACACACGAGTACGTCTATGAGAAATGATGTAACTTGTGTCTCCTTCCTTCTGCGTATGTTTCATTTTTACAAACTTGACACACAAGCTTTGCTGTTCTCATAGCAACAACGGTCGACGGGTCGAATTCGTAAGTTACTCAAACGTTCGTTCGAAGATTCGTTCATTTAGGGCACTAGTTCATTTGGATTTTTTTTTTTAGTTTTTCTGGAAAGTGATGAAATGGATTTTTGCTACAATGTTTTTTTTTTTTCATTTGTAGGTACTTAGGTCGTTCATAGCCGGAGAACAAGGTGCAAGCTTATATCAGACGAATTTTTTAATTACGTATGGAGATAAAAATTGAAAACCTTTCATCTTTGATAAGTATGTAATTTGAAAAGTTCACATATTTGGACGATTGATTATGGTAATTTATTTGAGCAAATCTCAAAGATTGAATTCTACTATGTTATCTTATGATTACTGTGTGTATTATTCACCCAAATAATTAAGTATTCAATAATCGGAATTTCGTTTAATCAATTCATGTATTAGAAATTTGGAAACGAGAGTTGATTTAAAATTTGGATTCACTTCACCTGTTATTTGTCACAAATGTAAAATGACTTGAATAGTGAAACCAAAAATTGAAAAATAATGATACCAGAGTTTTAGTCTACTATACATATAATACGTAGTTTCCTAACTGATAAATAATTTGCTACACTATTTTGCAAATGTGAAAATAATTGTTTATTTTATTTTATTTGTTGTTATTTTTTCCAGTTTTAAAAATTCTGTACGTAATCGATGCAAAGTTATGAAAACATTAATTTAAAAAAACCCGATAAATATTACGATCGTCGTTATTCTTCTCTTCGAAGATCTCACAGCATTAGTATAGTGTGATTCGATCACGTTCATCTCGCGTAAATCTCCGAAAGACTCGTATTTGCCACCTGGAAAAAAATTGCATAGGTAATCGCATTGTACAACGTTTACTAAGCATATTGCTGACTCAAGAAGTACCTACTTATTACCTACCAGATGAGCGCCTGTTTCAGATTTATTCATCGGTTTGAGCTCCTACTAAAATATTCGCACTATGAGATCACTGTTTAACATTCAACGACGCTAGGAACCGCTTACAGACTTCTTCGGTGGGTAAACATTGACCCAATGCTTCCAGCAACAAATTATCTCGAACTACCGCTCGACGAAAATCTTGAAATGATACTTTATTATCTTTGTCACAGTCTAGTTTTTTTAACGCTATATCTGCTAAATCTTTGATGCTTTCGTCAGGATCTTCATCTTGTGGTAGTTTCAGCAAGCTGTTCCTGTTAAAAGAGGCTGTTCGATAAGACGACCTTGGAAGTGATTCGATTTGCATACACGTATAAAAAAAAAAGGCGTAGCAGTTAGGCCGCTACGTGAGAGCCGAATTTTTTTCAAAAACATTTACGTAAAAAAATGACTCCACAATTTATTTTTATCTTTTTAAATGGGAACTACTGGAACTAGTGACAACGCTTAAAATTCAGTAATAGTTGAAAAAATAGGTAAGGAATTACGTACTTTCTAATAAAAAGCAACAACTCTGAATGCTACGTCAAAAATTTTGCTTATTATTTTTTTTTTTTTTAGTTTTTAGGTATTATTATTATTATTTTTTTTTTTGAAAAATTGAAGAGGCCCCAAAGTACCACTTGAAATTACGTAAATTGGGGAAAATGAAAAATTGAAAATTAATTCTCATGAAAAAGAAAAATGTTGATAGATTGTACCAAAAAAATCGAAGTATCTATTTGAAAATTGTTCAATCATTCAACTTTTTTAATGGGGTCCCGGGCTAGGGGTCTATTATGAAATTCAGTTAAGAAAAAAATGAGAAATTTTGAAAATTAGTATTTTTTTCCGAAATGGAAGGGCCAGTGGTACTAACAAATTTAGTTAAGGCGAATATTAGAATTAGTGAAGTCATTAAAAAAAAAAAAAAAAAACAATATTAACCGCTAGGGGAAATAATTTTAAAATTGGCAGATAGATGATAGGTACACAATAATAGAAATGTGACATAGACCTAGTCGTAAATCGTAATGTTTATGACCCCAGAAGACCAAAAATATGATCAGAAGTGCAATAGCCGGAATTATTTTAAAAATTCGGCTAAAGAATGTACGAATAATCGAGATGAAAAAAGGAGTAGTGGAAGCTGAAGCTTGTTTGCTGTACTACTGGTTTTTCATTAAAACTTGCAGAAAATGTAACGGTATAATTGATGTGGATTTATTGTTCTGTCGGATGCATTAGCCATATTTTATGCTGAAAAATCATTAATGATGCTCGAGGAAAAATTCGATTCTTTGTTTTAAACCGTAATTTACGATTATGATTTCGCATTTTTAATCATTAGGTACATGCGCGAATATAAGATGTTTGTTCGACGAACAAGATAACTTATTCATTACAATGATGGAGTAAATATTTCTACCATGATCGTCAACTTTTGCGATTAAAAATCGAAGTTTAATGAAACTAGTTATTTAAATTCTTCGAACGAGCAATTAAATCAGTTTCCAACTAAGTAGGTAATTCGTAATTTGGTTAAAATGAAGTAGGCACCTACACGATGTTCAAATTTTTCCACTGTTTACCTAATTAACTTTATTTACCCCTGTTGCTTTATACATTTTCAGGGATACACGAACACGTAATTTTAACGAATTGCAAAAAAAAATGCACTATAGTACCTGAGTAAAGTGAATATCTCTTCTTTTGTAATTACACCGTCCGAGTTTAAATCGTAAATGAAAAACGAGAAAGCTATTTGCTCTTCGAGAGTACCTCGTAGAAAAATAGATAATCCTAAAACCCATTCGTCCATATGGATTATACCGTCACTGCGTCTATCGAAAGCGCTAAATATTCGATCCATCAGTACGTCCTCGGTTAATATATGAAACGTGTTGTGTAACAATTCACGAAACATTATGCGATCCATTCCTTTGTTTTTTGTCGTCTAAAACAAAGCAGGAGAGTAATTAAATGATAGACGCTTTCGGTATCAAATGTATAGCGTTTGAAATATAGACTTAAACTAGGAGAAGGAGACATCTACTTTCAATACTACCGATTTATACTTATTCGAGATTGAAAATAATAACTCCAAGATCTAAGTATAAATATATAATTCTCTACTTACCTCCGCATGCGACGAATAAGAAAAGGCTTGCGAACCAAATAAAAGTTCATTGGATGAAATTATTTTCTTAAATAGAACGCAAAGTTTGTCTATTTCTTCCCTAGTAACGAATAAAAATCGTTAGTAAAATGAAAACCTGACGAAAATTCTGATACAACTTACTTGCTAAAATGGGATTGTTTTCTTAAAGAGTCGGTTAAATCACTAGTTGATTTACTTCGAATTGTTTTCGATTGCTGTTGATTTCCTTGCATAACTGAATTCTTATCTCGTTCATTGCTTATGACTTTCAAAGCTTTAGCTGGTGTAATCGATGCTCGCCTACCACTAGCAACGAATAATGAGACACTTCGCATTAAAAGCCTGGCACTTTTCTGTTGTTTCCACATCGATTTTTGATTGTTATCGTTATTCCTATAACAATAAGTTGCATGTTAAACCTTAATCTATGTCTTCGACTCGATCATGTAATTCAATTGAAACACGCGACAGAAGAAAATCGATCGAAACTGGTTTGTTGTATGTAGTATGGCGAAGCAACCAGTCCAACACTGTATAATAAATTGCAGAATCTTATAATAAAAGGAACTTATTCAAGTGAATTATTTAAAGTTCATTTGCACTTTTTTCAAACGATAATTGTTTGAAAGTGTAGGTACTAGGTACCTGTTATCAGTGTTATCGAATCATTATCAAAATGTCTAGGGAATAGGTAAACGTATAGGTACCATAGTACTCTACCAATCTAGCAAAATCATTGGTGAAAATCGTGGTAAATAATAAATAATGATATTTAAAAAGGGTATCATAATCCATAAATTTATGGCTACATTTTCAAAGTGCAGTAGGTTAAGATTAAACATAGGCATAGGTATAGGCATTTACTAAACAATAGATCTAGTACATACATGAGTACCTTGCCTACCTCTTTACCACCTACCTACGGGGTATTTTTCAAATAATGTATGAAAATCCACATGGAAAATAGGCAAAGGCAACCCATAAGAAACGAAAAATGTTGTAATACACTTGGTGCCTATCTCAAAAATTGAAGGAGCGGAAGAAAATGAAAATAGAGAAAAAATTCTTTAACCAATCTTATGGGTCAGACTGGGTAGTACCTACTAAAAAAAAGTAAAAAATTTTAATCTTGACGTTTTTTGCCTAAATTTGAAAATACAGAGGCCCTACAAACCCTTGCAAAGTTTGAGACTCCTTAGCGCCTTCATTTTTGAAAATAGGTAAATTTATTAAATACAATTTTTTATTGCTCTCAATAATCTAAGTACATCCGTTTCATGTACTGTCTAGACATAATTTTGAAATATTCATATTATTAGAGGAAATGGGGGGGGGATTATATTTTAAGACATGTTTTTGCGTTACTCGTCCACCCCACGAAAAAAATTAATGTAACCTTTTTTGTTGACAATTTTATCTGCATTAATATTAGTTACGACTTACGATCGTTTTTTATGTTTAGACGCATATTTGTAGAGGTGGAGTTCTCGAGGGGCGAAACTCGGGGACTTTTAGGAATTAATAAGAAGTTCAGAACACCGAACCGAAAAAAACATTTTAATCAAAAAATTTCATGCAACCAAAATTTCCATTAGCTTCATTTTCTGGTCTAATTTCACTGGACTATGGTATATAAAAATCACAAAACCAAGTGAATTTTTTTGAGAAAAAGAAAAGAAAACGCAGTTATGTTCTAAATTTTGGATTTTCCTAAATCACTCAAAAGAATCCAGTATTCATTGTAGATGTTTTTTGCTCATAAAAATTATAAAAGGTTGAAAAAATAGTAATTAAAAATTAATCTTGAATTATGAAAACTTTCCTTTTCAAAAAAACATTATTTTTATCAGCACCTGTTTTTATCGCAATTACTCAACTACCTACTTGAACTGAGTAACACGGGGCTTTTTTTCATACACTAAAAAAAAACTGACAATTTACAATAAAAGAAGTAAAAAAATAAAATGAGTTATTAGCACTAAAAACTCTTGAGCATTACACAAAAAAATGCAATTCAAGATAAGTTACTTACATTTTTAATAAATTTCGTTTTCCGACTCGGTGATGAATATTTTCAGTTATACTGCAACTTCAGTACCTACGTATACATCTGAAGGCCACCTAGCGATGCATTAAAGTGAAAAAAAAAAATTAAAACCAACTAACGATGTAATGTTATAAAAGATATTACATTACTTCTATTGATTATCAAAGTAATTGTGAAGGTATGTTATTTTTAAATAATTCCGTGCATGCCTTAAAAGAAAAATAGAGCTTTCAGAAAGTCTACCCGATATGATGACTACCATAATTAATTTTTTTTTTTAATTTCCGGCCTTGAATTTGCGTGATTGTTAACTTTTGATTTATATATTGGAATAGGGATCACGATAATGCTGAAATTTAATTTCCGAAGTAGAAATAAATCATTAATACAAACTTAATCGTAAACGATATTTATTGACATTTTTTATTACATGATGAAAAAATATAGTATAGGTATAAAATAATCTAAACATGTAAGCATGGAAGAGCAAATTACTCATTTAGAAAAACAATAGTTCAACTTGATCAAATTCAATTTTAGTATCACTCGGTACTTTGAGATGCTAATTTTTTATTTTTTTTGCATAAAATTATGTAGTCGTAAGTTTCGAAGGCGTCGTCCATAGGAGATGTCTCGTCCGCTTCGTAATTCATTGTTTTAAAGAATTGCATTGCTTCTAAATTATTTTTCAAAACTGTGAGTACGACTTTTTTCATATTATTAGAAAATGCGATTAATTCGAGAATTTGTAGCATAAATTTGCCTAGTCCTTTACGACGCGTGCCCGGCATCAATTGCAGTTCGTAACAATACAGTACTTCTATGTCAAAATCTAAATCAAATCTATAATGCGAAAAAGCGACTAATTTTCCATCCGACGATTTAGCGATAAGATATTTGGCACGATCGTCGAACATTTCTTCGCGTTTTTTCTTTTCGTGCCAACCCCAATCACAGTCTTCGTATAATTGTTTCATGTTTTCTCTTTCTAAATCGAAAATAGCCTCTTTTGTTTGTTTATCTAGTTCTGTTACCGGGTGACAAGATAATTCTACAGTGAAATCTTCTTTGGTGAATTTCTTAAACGCTTTGAATTTTTCCAGCGGATCTGGAACGTTATTCGCTTTTTGGACAACTTCCCATGCAACCTGAACCAACTTCTGTCTGGCTTTTCGTATCATACGTTTGTCTTTTGAAGTCAAGCCTAGCTCTTTTCTATTACTCATTTTCTGAAATACAAATACATAGAATGAGATGAGTGACGGATAGTCGAAGTGAAAAGTTATACTTTAGATGGTTTTATTCGAAAATTGCGGAATCTTGAATTATTCTACGGGTAGTGACTTACAGAGCCGAAGGTGTTTTGGAGTGCAAGAGATGGATTATGATGATGCGATATCGAGGGTTCCAAGATAAATGCCCAATTGCCGTTCACTTCGGAGGATTTATTTCTTCATTAGTACGTCTCAATTCGATTTATTACTCTTTTTAATTAGTTAAATAGTTAAAATCACACAAAAACACACACTTCGCGCCGATTCCCGATTCCAATGAGCGAAAACGCATTATGATAATTGTGTCACAGATTAGATTTTTCAGATTTGTTTATTCGAACAGCTGATGAAAATTGAAAAATCACAGATGAAATTGTTGGGAAAAAATCCTATAGAGTCGCTAACAACTTTATATTAAAAAAATTTTCAATAATTTTACAGTGTTACCTGGTAAAGACTTGAAGAAGTAATGTAATGGAATTGAAAAAAGTATTTTTGAATTTTTTAACAAGATCACATTGACATGAAAGAGAAAATTTCCCAAACATAAACAATAATAATTCAGCACGAAAACATGGTCCTGAAGAATCAGTGGACTTGTGTGCAGAGTTATTGAACAGGTGTTGTGTATGTAATTATTAAATATTATATTATATAGTTCGTGTTGTGTAGAAATATGATTGACGGTTATTACGATTATTTTATTAAAAAGAAGTGATTGTAAGACGTATTTTAAAATAAGTTATCGATTATGTTGTGAATCATGATCCTTTTTTGGCGACTTCATTGGCTTTGGTGCTATTGTGTTTTACATTCGAGTGAGTACTTCATCTCATGTTTACCTGTAATTAATATTCAATCGATTGAATTTTTACAATTTAACGATTTCCACATCGTAGTGTTGATTCGCATACTTAGATGCTGAAACGATGTTTTTTTTTTTTTTTTTTTTTTTTTTTGGCATGAGTATTACCACTTTTTTTTTTTTTTTTTTTT
>FIZV01035307.1:0-13451 GCA_900050545.1 Trionymus perrisii | reverse complement strand
ATCATTTATCCGAAAAATGTTTTTTTTTTTTTTTTTTTTTTTTTACATACAGGCTGTTTTGAAAGCAGACCGCTGTAACTACTTAGCCTTGGTGATCTTCGGTGCCGCACTACAAGAATCAGAAAAAAAGGAAGATGCTGTGAATGCGTTTAAAAAAGCTATAGAAATCTCTCCTCAGCAAATCTTAGCATGGCAAGGTTTAGCCTCTTACTACGAAAAAGAAGGAAAAGAAAAATATCGGGAATTGGTTCCGGTATACAAAGAATTATTTCTACTAGAAACGTACGTATCACTCATCAGATTTAGTAATATTGTACATATCGCTGGTATTCTAATACATGTGTTGTAGAGATGCCAAGAAACAAAAAGAAATTGTTGAAAAGTTGAGTGATATCCTTGATAACTACAAATGTCCAGATTTGATCGTTGATGTTTTACAACCGTGCCTGGCGTACGACGGAGATTCGCGTATTTTTATCGCTGATTTACTTTGCAAGTATTTTTCATCATTGAAAGAAACTCCAGAAAATTTTAAGGATTGTGTACGTCTTCGACTTGTGATTTATTTTATTAAAGATGGGAAAATACAATTTTTACTCATTTCAGTTCAAACAATGCTTGCAAATAAAAATCGAAGCTGGCGATTCCTTGAATGGATTATGTTCTCATTACTGCTCGTTACTTTATAAATCAAAGGAATTTGACAAGTTGATAGAGTACTGCTTCAACATTCTCTCAAAATGTGAAGACAACATCAATGCTCTGGAATGGATGTGCCGCATTTATTTTGAAAACTTTTTGAGTTTAATATCTGTAAAAATTCTGTTTGATGTCGCTTTGTATGGGAATAAGTTAGTAACTCTGAAAGAAGATAGTATTCCCGGTTCATTATTCCAAGCTACGCATTTATATGAAGAAAATGATTTCGTGAACTGTAGAGCAGTTTTGAATAATGGTACGGGAAATGAATTCATTAATGTTTTCATATACGAATATTAGAATTTTAAACTAAAGGTTTTGTCATTTTACAGTTGTTGAGATTGATGCAAAAAATCCTTACGTTTGGTATTTCTTAGCAAAGGTGAATTTTTCTTTGAATTCGTTCGAAGAAGTTATCTCCAATATTTCAGATTCTGTAAAGTATCTACCAAAGGAAGCAAACTCTACTTTACGTGAAAATCTACAAATATGGAAATTGATTGCGTTAGCGAATTCCACAGATTTAAAGAAATGTGAAGAATGTGTTCAACTTTGTAACGAGGTACTATCTTCCTATCTTCGTTCTTATAACACACGCGTGTGTTTAAAAATTAGTATTGAATATCTTTTTTATTTTGTTTCAGCTGTTGAAATCCGATTCTTTAAATGAGAACGTATTAGTATCTCTAATTCGAGCTAATATCCAATTACAAAAGTGGGATCTAGTTGAATTTAACTTGAACAGGCTTGATGCCCGAAATCCATCTGCTATTTATTTAAAAGCATTATACAATTTTAAAACGAATGAACCAGAAGAAGCTGTTAAAATTTTGAGTGAAAATATTCAAGAAAGTAAAAATCACGTAGAGAATTTTATTTTATTAGGAAAATTATACAGAATTCAGAAGAAAAATAGAGAAGCTCTGAATTGTTTTTTAAAGGTACCGTTACAATTTTTTTCGTTAAAGTTTCATTAAAATTGGTTCTAATTCCGTGTTTTTTCAGGCTGCAAATTTAGCACCATATATTTATTCGTCGTTTTTAGAATTGGGTCATTACTATCGTGATGTGAATAATGATCTGGAGAAGGCTAGACGCTGTTACCAGAAAGCTTTTCTGTTAAATCCTAGTCACAAAGAAACTGGTATTTCGTTGAGTGATGTGCATAGAAAATTGAAGAATGCGGTAAAATATATTTTTTTTTCAATATTTTTTTTTCATCAGTCATATGGTCATATGCATTGATTATTCTCTATTTAGGAAGGCAATTATGAATTATTAAGCACCGTTGCTGCTACCGGAGCTGCAGATTGGGTATGGTTACGATTAGGACTGCATTATTTGGATGTTAATAATCTGAAGTCGGCTATCGATTCATTGCGAACGGCAGTTAGAGTGAACCCCAATGATAGGTAAGTTAATACGATATATTATTTAATAGATATTACCGGTAGAGTCGTTTTGAAAATTTAATCATCTTATGTATTTCAGTCGATGTTGGGAATGCTTGGGCGATGCGTATTATGCCAGAAGTTCTTTTACATCGGCTGTAAAATGTTACGAAAAATGTCTCGAGTTGAACCCAGCATCCGTTTATGCTACTTTGCAGATTGCCTATGTCAAACAGGTATCACTTTTTTTCAAATTCATTGTCGAGTTGTTGTTCAAAGTACTAAATCCAATTACTTTTCAGAAAATTAGTCTTTACGATGAAAGTATTTCGGAATTTCGCTCGCTGACGCAGAAGAATCCCAACTATATTCCTGCTCTTGAAGGTTTAGCTCACGCATGTCTTCTAGAAGCAAAGACATTATTTAATCGACAAATTGTTGGTACAGCGAGAGATTTGTGTGAAGAAGCCGCCTCTAGTTTAACACAGTATGAAATTTTTAATTTTAATACCCATCTCAGATCTAAAAATTGCTTAATCGTTATTTTTTCAAAATAGAATTTTGAAACATAATGGTAACCTTGCCAGTGTTTGGAAATTATTCGCCGATGTATGCATATTGGTTGGCCAGTTACCAAAAAATCTATCTTATATATCGTTGTCAGTGGCTCTACTTGAAAATCAGCATGAAAATTTGGCTCTTGATGAGCGTGTTTGTATCCATAAGGAAAAAATATTAAATTTTGCGTTGAAGTAAGTTCGTTTATTAAAATATTAAACTATTTTTATTTTATTTTTTTTCAAAAAATTATTGTCTTTCCTTACAGATGCTATTTTGTGGCTGTGAATTTAAATGCAACTGATTCGAATGTACTGAACTTTTTGTGGCATGATATAGCAATTTGTTATACTTTATTAGCTAGAAATGCCGAAGGTAGTGAAAAAATTCAATTCAGTAAATTCGCTTTGATAGCGGCTAAAAAAAGCGTTTCTTTGTCACCTACGGTTTGGGAACATTGGAATTTATTAGGAATTATTGCTTCATCTAAAGGTGAATTGTAGAAAAATGAATTTATGCGTAAAATTACCTTGTTATTTTGCATCTTCTAACATATTATTTTCCTCGTAGAAATCAATAACTTGAAGTTGGCTCATCATTGTTTCATCAAATGTATTCAAATTGATAATGACTGTGCAATTGTTTGGACCAATCTTGGAATTTTGTACCTGCAACTCGAAGACATACAACTGGCCAATGAGGCTTTCCAAAATGCTCAAAGATCTGATCCCAAGTATTCTCGATCTTGGATTGGTCAAGTATGTAATAAATTTCCTTTTTTCAAAGTTTACTTGATCCGTTGATTTTAATTTCAATCTCACTTATAGGCATTAATTGCGGAATCAGTTGATCATTTGGAGACGATAGATTTATTTTATCATACTACTCAACTAGGCTATCATGATGAAAGCGCTAAAGGATTTGCTGAATGGATATGTAAAGTATTGAAAGATTGGGATACTTATAAAAATAATCATCATTGTTATTACATTGTTGAACGAATGGCTGGACTGCAAGTAGCCACGACAGTTTTACATTGGTATACTGGTAAGAAAATTACAATTTTTATTTGATATTATTGATTCAAATTTTTCAAGTTTCATCATTTTTTAGTTCATTATCCTGATGACGCTTCAGCTTCCAATATGCTAGGAGTATTATTAGAGTTATGTAACCTACCTACAAGTGCGGTGGCAGCGTCGAAAAATGCATTGCAGCACGTGACCGACAAAAAAGACATTATCTATTCTAATCTGGGTCGACAACTACGAAAAATCAAGAAATATCACGAATCCATTGAAATATATAAAGAGATTAAACAAACTGATTTCGCAACTCAGTGTGATTTTGCATTATCTTTGTCCTTAGGTGCTTAAAAGAAAATCATTCTTAGCCCCGAATTTTTGCGAGTACTAATTATTTTATACATTATTGCAGCGCGTCAGTATGATGAAGCATTAGCTAGTTACGAATCAGCAATTCATTGGTTTGCTCCTGACGAAGGGTCAATGGCACAAGTGATGGTTGCCACTGCTGCATTAAATTACATGCAAAAGAAAGTCGAAGAAGCTCGAGTCATATTATTTCAATGGTGGTTTAATATATCATTCTGAATGGGTTTTGCCTGAATATATCAAATTTTTTCATTTGCGCATCTTAAATAAATTTTTCCAGTATTCAACTCGAACCGATCCCGGTTTATGGATTATTCGCAGCCTGTGCATTTGGCATGTTGAATTCGGAATTGAAGTTGTCGAAATTGGTTCTGAAAAAATTGGAAGCCTTTAAGAACGAGGAAGACTACATTCAGCATATAGCTATCTTTAAAAGTTATTGCGAAGTTATTCAGGTAATTAAAATTAGTTTCGATGGTTTTCTCTTAATTTTATGGTGAGTTTAATTTACGTTGTTGAATGTTTCGCGTTTAGCAAAATTTCAAAATCGCTATCAACACGATGAGCAAGTTTATTTACAATCGCCCTGGAGATGCTTCGTTGTGGTTTTCATTATGTTTGCTTATACTGCGTTTAATCTACACGTCTGAAAAAGATTATATAGGATTAAGTGTATCGTCAGCATATCACGCTAGGTGTGCAATATCATTAGGCAGAGGAGTAATTGACATTTCAAAGGTAAACTATTCGGTGATTTTATTGATTAAGAGTTTAAAACTTCACGTTTAATTTGAAAAATGTCTTTACAGATATGCTCTGTTATGAGCCTCAGCTATCTTTTAGCTGATAAAGGTAATGAATGTTTACGAAGTTCTATGAAAGCAGTTCACATGTATCCAGATGTTGCTGAAAACTGGGCTGTGTTAATTATCGCACTTTATTCTCGAGGAGATGATTACACTTCGTTATTAAAAACCATTTCTCATGTTCGATTTAAATTAACTTGCGCCAAACCTTTAAGTATTTGGTTGAGTAACATTGAACGAAAAGTTACCAATATTTTGGGCTGAATTTAATTAGATCGTAATCGTAAATTATCTGAAAATGAAGGCAGAAACGCAGAATATCGTGTTTTTAATATCATGTTTTATTTTAACCTATCTTCCAGAAGTCGATTTGTGACTTTTTTATTCTGTTAGTTTCATTTTTTTTTTTTTTTTAATGAAATAGATAAATTGTGTTTTATTAAATTTCTTCTCTTTTATCATCGAAATACTTATCTTTTTTCCAAATTTATTGGTAAGACGTTTGTAACGTATCGTTTCACTAAATGACAAATTCATCAATTACCTAACTAATATTTAATAATAATTATTTATCTTGTATGAATTTGCGACTTGCGTTAAATTTTTAATTTACAATAAAATTACATTTTTCAAAATAATTGTTAATTTTTTTCCTTAAAACACGTAATGAATTATGACTGATGAATTATTGATGAAAATTGAATGCATTATCTGACTGATGCCTACTGAAGCTTCTGAATTCTGATGCACATGATGCATTTTGTTTCTTTCTGTTTCTGGTTTGTATTTGGGCTGGACGAATTAGTAAGGGTAGTGAGAGTGAGAGCGCTAGTAATAAGGCAGTTTATGGCAATGGCAGTTTCGAATGTTCGATTGTCATCTGTGGGACTTTGGTGGACTTTGGTCCACAGATGAAGGCGATATAGCGCTCTCTACAGCACTCACAATCGAAACTGCCATAGATGTTTGCTGTGGCTGTAGCTCGTTAGGCTAGTTTGGCTGTTGACTCTCATGTTTATAATTTTTAATCTTCATTTTCCTGAATAGTTATCCCTAAACTTATAATTTTATGTGTTTTCCTTCAGTGTTTCGTAACGTGTAAGTGGTTTAGTAGATCAAATTTGTGTGTTTTGTGTGCATTCATTGGTATAGTATTGAAATTTCTGTAAAATATCATCTTTAATTTTCGAAAAAGTAGTTGGTGTAATGCTCGACAAATTATCAATTTTCGCTGTGCTGAAGCTCAATTGCACTCAAATAATGTATTACCCAACTTAACGAAATTGTCAAAGTATTTTGGAGAAGTTTTACTGTCAAGGAGTTCATCCAACGGATCTCCTGATGGGCAGAATTGCTTTTACACGATAAGGAACGAAATTCCTTCTCATATGGCTATTACTTGCACTCTGTCTAAAATGTTGGCGTTTATTAGTAATTCACTGTTTACACTTAATACCTTACTATGGGTAAGCGGCTTAGTGAATTCTTCGGAAAATAATTTTTATTTAAACAACTGCACTAGTTTGGATTCATTCATTGACTGTAGTAATCTAAAACTGACCGAGGTGCCTAGTGATTTGCCATCTTGGACCAAAACATTGTAAGTGTTTCGAATTAAATTTGTAGGCCTAATGAATCGTGTAAAATATACTGATTGAAGTTTGTTTTGACAGAAAATTGAACAAAAATGAGTTGACGGATATGCCTTTCTTTACTCAAGTTTCTAATGTATCTCAGTTGATGCTGTGAGTACTTCTGCGAGTATTTTATTGGTATTGTTGTCTTTTTCAACATAGTAATCGTCTGTTCTGTTTCTCTTGTTTTGAACAGCGGACATAACCACATTGTATCTATTTCAAAAGCTTCGTTGGAAAACATGCCAAATATAGAAATATTAGAACTGAATAATAATGATTTATCTAAAATCAATGCTAACGACTTTCCTCCATTATTTAAACTTCAAAATTTGTGAGTAACGAAATCATTCATCTCAAAACGTTTGAAGGACACGTTTTTGCATCGATTCAATTTCATTTTTAGGAATCTTAATCATAACGCCATTACGAAAATTGAAAATGGTAGCTTTGCCGGACTTGGAAATCTATCCGATTTGAAGCTGAATCGTAATAAATTATCAGAACTAAGCGACGGAATGTTCAAAGAATTGAGTTCATTGAAGACGCTGTAAGTATGATGATTAAAGACGTATTTGATTTTTCAAGTTTATCTATCTTCTCATTAAAATTTTACTTTTTATAGTGAATTAAATAAGAATCAATTTTCAAAAGTTGGTTGGCTATCGTTTCAAGGATTAGATACTTTGTTGATTTTAAAATTACGACAAAACGCTATCGATGATCTTGCAGATGGAGCTTTTTATAAATTATGGAACTTGAGAGAATTGTAAGAAAATTCGATTGAAAATTTTCAATCTGCAATACGTTTTAAAAAAATTAATATAATTTTATTTTACAGGCATTTAGATCATAATAAGTTGACCAAAGTGGATAAAGGATGGCTGTATGGACTGAACTCGTTGAGTCATTTGAATGTTAGTAATAATAAGATTCAGCACTTGAATAACGGTTGGGAATCATGCCCGCATTTGAAAGAATTGTAAGTATGATTTATGATTTGAACAGAGAATTTCATTACTTCTTTAGATATTAACAAATTGTAATTTCTTTGGCAGAGATTTATCGAACAATCAATTAGACTCAATTACACTTTTAACATTTCAACATTTAACTATATTGGAGCTTTTGAAATTGGACAATAATCGTATAACCTTTATCGAAAATGGAGCTTTCAACCCACTGCTTTCTTTACAAGTTCTGTAAGTATTTAATCCATTTCCGTAATACTGTGAATACTTACAAAACATTAATTCACTTCCTTTTTCAGCGATTTGAGCTATAATCATATATCGTGGATTGTGGAAAACTCCAATGGGGCTTTTGCACCATTACAAGAGCTTACAAATTTATTTTTGATTGGAAATGACATTTTTCACATTTCCAAGGACGCATTTTCCGGTTTAGATAACGTGATTCAAATTGACTTATCGAATAATACGATCGCTTCAATCGAAGACAATCCTTTTCAAGATTTATATAAATTGAGAGAGTTGATAATTAATTCGAGTTCGTTGATATGCGACTGTTCGTTGAAATGGTTGAGCCCTTGGTTGACTAAATCTGCTACACAAATCAAGGTAGGAAATTTGAGCTGCCTTCATCCAAACAATTTAAGGAAGAAACCAGTACGTTCGGTCCCTCCCAATGATTTCGTTTGCGGTAAGTCGGTAGATTTATTTTCTTGCGGAATCTTCGAGATATTTTTTAACAATTATTATTATTGGTTTTACAGTTCCCAACGATCATCCACTACCGCAAATTACTATCCAACCCGAAAACGCTACATCATATGTGAATAGTAATATGACCTTGAGATGTGGTGCAAATTCTAGTCTTGATTCGGATATGACATTTATTTGGAAATTTAATGAACACCGATTGGAAAATGTAGCAACTAAACGTTATGAATCGGCGCAGAACCAAGGAGTTACGCAGTTCTCCGATTTGCTCCTGAATACCATAACAAGAAGTCAGACCGGCATGTATCAGTGTGTTGTTTCAAATTCATATGGAGTTGCGTACTCGAAACTAGCATACTTATCAGTTTACGGTAAACTCCTTTCAGCCAAACTGACTATCGGAATATTGAATTTTAATTTCATTTATTCACCTATACCAATTTTTTTCGCAGAATTTCCCGTCTTTACAAAAACGCCTACTAATGTGGTGAACAAAGTTGGCGGAATAGCGAAATTTGAATGTGCAGCGAGTGGATACCCAACTCCGAAAATTGTGTGGTCAAAGGATGGTGACACAGTGTTTCCTGCTGCCCGTGAAAGACGAATGCAAATTATGAATCCTATTATTGACGAACCTTTTTTCATTCTCAACTTGAAGCTGGTTGATGCCGGTGTTTATACTTGTAGAGCTAACAATAGTTACGGCGTGATAACGACGAACGTTACGTTAACTGTTCTGGGTAATTGAAAATTATTATTTTCAACTTCTACTATGTTGTAGTATACCATTTTAATTACTGATTTTTTTTATTTTTTTTCTTGTCGCAGAACTTCCTACGTTTACCAAAGAAATGAAGAATAAAGAAGTAAGAGTCGGCGAAACTGTAGTGCAAGAGTGTATGGCGGGTGGATCACCTAAACCTAAAGTAACATGGACCAAAGATGGCAAATCGATTGCTTTAACTAAACGCCATTTCCTTGCTGCCGATGACCAATTATTAATTATTTCGGATACGACAACTGCTGATACGGGCACATACGAATGTGAACTTAACAATACCTTAGGTTCGGTTAAAAAACGTTCGAAACTGAGTGTATTACCTGGTACGCTGAACTAGCTTGAAATATTTTCCTTTTTTTATGTGAAATCAGATTCGTAATTAAAGTTTATTCGTTTTCAGAACGTCGTAATATCGAAACCGGTGCCCGAACTATGAAAGAAATAAACAACGAAGTTGTAATCGGTATAATAATCACCACATTAGTACTTGGTATCGTAATTACGTCGGCATTTTGGGTCATCGTTATCTACCTGACGCGTAAAAATCGTCGAACTATTCGAACACCTTTATCACCAATCGACAGTAAATCAGAAAATTCATCTCATAGCAGTAAAGACAGCGGTACCGGAGACTCGACTAAGCGAAGTTATCAGGATTTGCTAATCACCACAGGTATATTAATTTTCAATTCGTCTGGCTACTCATATGTTCGTGATTTTAAAACGACGTCGGTATTCCAGGGAACGCAAGCCATTCTTCGATAATGCACGGAAGTCATTCCGAATCGCCATCTCCAGTACCGGAATCCACATTGCCTTTGTTAACCACTTTTCATCCAATTTCAATAGAAAGCTCGCCTTATGTAAAAGATGGCACATGTACGAAAAGCAAACACAGCCATTCGTCTTCGCTAACACCAGTCCACTATCAGAGTAAACCAGCGGATCATTCTCAAGGTATTTTTTGCGCTTCCCCGGCCAGCTCGAATGGGGTACAATGCGCCTGCCTAACGGCTACTTTTAAGAAAAAGGCCGAAATGTGTGATTGTTTCTCTACCAATAGTCCGGTTAAGCATAATTGCGTGGTAAACCATTGCAATAATGTGACTACCGAACATGACGCGGTATCTTGTTACGGCGACGTAGGAAAAAGACCGTGTTCTATACCAGTTCCTTTCCATACCGCACATTCTGTCTCGGCAAATTGCTGTAGGCATCATCCTAATTCGTACTTGTGCCTGTATGTGCCACCAGGACAGCATAGTGTTCCTCAGTAACGTGCCCGTTTAGATAATGATTATCTAAATTTCATTTATTTTTTTTTATTTGGTTCCTAAACCCTCTTCTTTTAGTCATTTTAACATAATTTTTAAATCGCTCCTGCGTGTATATATTGTGATATTCGACTACTCCTGTCCTCTTCCCTCCCCTCTCCAATTCTAAGTATCGTGCCATTATAAGGATTTCATTATATCGAACAAGGTTAATCGTGTTAGAGGAAATATTTTTTCCATGTGTCAATTTTATTTTCTTTTTTAGATTTATTATTTTATGACGAATTTTTTACCCCTATTTTGATAATATTTAATTTATTACTGGAATTTATGCGTGTTACATTTATGTACTTACATCGGTATTTTGTAAATGAACAAACTTTTTGCGTTTATTTGTCTGCAGTATTATCGCGTTCGAAGTTGATCTCGAATTGTATAAATTTTAGTATTAGCGTAGATTAGAATTTTAACTTTTTCAGGTCGACTTTCAAATTTTATTAATATTTTATCTTTTCGTTATTATTTTCGTTTTTTTGTGTGTATTCATTTTATGTGGTGCTAACATCGTGTACTTCAAAACTTGTAACTATTCATTATGCAATTATTTTTCAAGAAATTTTATACAAAAAAGTTGAAACTACAGTATTATTTATGTGGATCAGTCAAGGCCGCCAACTTACATAGAACTTTCTTGAGCTGAGTTCGATATTTTCAGAAAGAAACAATGGGTTGGAAATTTTTTACGTTAAATAATATGAGAATGGTTTTTCAATATCACGTTTTTAATTAAACACGTATAATTTTACTCGAGTTGCAAGTTTTGATAAGTGTAACGATACATTTTCTTTCAATTAACCCAAAACAGACTGAATTTGTCGTAACTAACGAATAATTACTGAAAAAAAAAAATCATGTGTTCAATAACGGATCATGATCACGTTCTTTTTACCCTTTTTGCCCTCAATCAACTGGCTCAATTTTAAACAGGGTTTTTATAGCGATACGTTTTGTTCAACTGTGAATTACGTGAAAATGTCCAAGTCAGAAATGACGGAAATATTGCAATTTTTAAAGTCAAAATTTTTCATTAAAATTACTATTAAGTTTTTTTTACTGAATATTTTGAAACCGAAAATAGAAATTCCGCTTAGATTTTTAAAAGTTTCTTTTTTTTTGTCGTGCTAAAAGTTTGTGGACCATTTTTTAGAAATTAGGTGCTACAATATGGAGGTGCTTGTGTAATGAAATTTTATACGATTTGGTTTCAGTGCCATAAGATTTGCAATGATAATTCTCTTATTGTTTTTTTATTTTTTTCAACAATGACCTTAATTGTGTGGTGCAACTTTGATATTATTTAATGTAGTCAACGATAGTATTCCTTATTTGTGTATTTCCTTATTTTTAGTTTGTATTTGTACTTTGTTGTTACTAGTCCTTATCGCTTAATAGCACTTGATGTGTATTTTATACAATTGTAATTATTTAAATACAAGTTGTTTTATACCTATACTATAATATATTTATGCATAATCTTTTATTTTTGTATTATCAAAATTTTCATCCGACTAATTTATCGAGTTGTGACCAAGAATAAAATATATAATTACATATGAAATTTCAAAAACAAAAAATACTTATAAGAAGTAGTTTACAATTTATTTTTATGATTTCAAACGATCAAAAGTAGGTACCTAAGGTAAAAAGTTCAGTCTCAGTTTACATCTACTCGTATTTTCCGAACTTATTTCTAATCAATCACATTTAACATAAGAACTACAAAAAAGGAGTAATTTACAAGGAAACTAACGATCGTAAATAAGTCAACGACCACAGCAAGACGTGGATCTGTGAATCTGAGATACTTGTAAGGCGGAAGTTTGTACTTCTACGTCTTCTTTCAAAAGCATTTCTCTGTAAAAGAATGAACTATTTATTTTTTGAAGAAAAAAAAATTGATCGCTGATTCAAATCTTACCTCGAAATGGCGATTATAGCGTCGAATATATTTTTTCCTGACTTGGAACTTGTTTCGAAAAATAATGCATTATGGTCTCTTGCTAAAGCTTCACCGTGTTTGGTTTGTACGCAACTGGCTCCCAAACGCATGGCTTCTTCGCGAAGGTCAATTTTATTACCGCAGATTAAAATAGGTATTTCTTTATCCGCACATTCCTAAAGATTACAACTTTGAAATTTGACTTGAAAATGCTGAGACATGGTCAGAAACTTGGCAGTAGCTCGAGTAAAAATAAAATGACTAATGAGATACACCCTAGAAAACTCCGAAAATTAAAAAATTAAATACCACCACCGGTTAAAAATTGTAATTTCTTTCATTTCGAGAGAAAAAATTTCATCTTCAGATAAGAGGAAAAAACTCAAGTTTTTTTTTTGAAAAAAACAAATATTTTTTGAGGAGCAAAAAATGAAAAACTTCTCTTTTTTAGAGTAGAAAAATCTATTTTTTGAGGAGGAAGAAATCTCTACCTATCACTAAATTTTTTTGATTTAAAAAACACATTTTTTTAGAAAATTAATCTATTTTTTTTCTCAAAAAAGTCTTGGAGTGAAAAAATGTGTTAATTTTTTTTTTTTGAAAAACAAGTCTCTTTATAAAGTAAAAAATTCGGTCAAAAAAAAATTGAAATAATTTTCTTTTTAGTTTTTATGCAAAGCAGTTTTAGTTTTTTGAGAAAGAATTCAATCTTTTAAGTACGTAGATTTTCTGGTGAAGAAATTCTTAAATTTTTGCCGAGTAAAAAAATTTCAATTTTTTTTAATTTAAAAATTTTTTGCAGCAAACATTTTATTATTATGAAAAAAATGTTTTGAAGAAAAAAATCTGTCTCAATTTTTTTTAATTACCATTTTTTTTTTGCGGGGAACAAAAATATTTTTCAAATTCGTGGAGGAAATTTTTTCATTTTTTAGGTTGAGGAAGGAGCGGCGTAAAACATTTTCCCAATTCCTTTTGGAGGGGAAAAAAAATCATAAATTCTTTGACGAGCAAAAAATGAAAAAAACTTTTAGTACCTATCAAAAAAGTCCATTTCTTGAAAAAAAAATCTCAATGTTTTTGTGAGAAAAAAAACTAGTAATTTTTACAAAGAAATGATTTCTTTTTAAATAGTTTTTTTTAGATTCAATACATTTTTTTTTTTTTTTTTTTTTTTTTTAAAAAAAATAATTATTTTTAGAATTTGGCGAAAAAAAATCTTTTTATAAAAAA
>FIZV01035298.1:0-14124 GCA_900050545.1 Trionymus perrisii | reverse complement strand
AGGGAAATTTACTATTTTTTATTTTTTTACTTGAAGAAAATTGAAATTCATATTTTTTATTCTAAAAGGATTCACGACCAACCGCTCCAAAATAGACTTTTACTTCAAAAATTGTGAAATATTTTTGAAATAGAAAAAAATTAAATTGAATTTTTTTTTTGAAAAATATACCACGTTTCTTTTAAATTGAGAAATTTTAGTTTTTTACCTACTTGTTGAAGTTACAAAATATTATATCATTTTTCATTTCAAGAAAATTACGAATTTTTTTTCTTTTAATTATTGAGATTTTCTTCTCTCAAGAAATTGAAGGATTTTTTTGAGAAAAATATTTTCAACTTCAAGAAAATTCAGAAATCCCCCCCGCCCCCTCTTAAAAAACATCGAAATTTTTTTCGAACATTTGTAAAATATTTTTACCCTAAAAAATTAATTTGAAAGATTTTTGTTCCAGAAATTAAAACGATTTCTTTTATTCCAAAAAAATTTAGAAATTTTTTTCTCTCAGGATAGAGAGATTTTCTTCTCAAAAACTTGAGAAATATTTTTACCTAAAAAAAATAAATTGAAAGATTTTTTCCAGAAGATTTGAAATATTTTTTTAAACTAAAAAATAGAGAAATATTTTCTTCTAAAAAATTTAAAAAATTGATTCACAAAAAAGTGACCCCCCTCACCCGAAATTAGAAAACATTTCTAGGAAAAATATTTTTTATCCCCAGAAAATTTAGATTTTTTTTCACAAAATTGAAAGATTTTATTTCAAAAGTTCAAGAACTATTTTTACCCTAAAAAATTAAACAAAAAATCTATTTCTCGAAAAATATTTTTAATCTAGAAAAGTTGAGACTTTTTTTATTTAAAAAATTGAGCGATCTTTTTGCCTTTAAAAATTGAGGGATTCTCCCCAAACTTTTTCAAACAATTTTGCAATTTTTTAAAACAAAAATTCATTAATTTTTCCCTCTAAAAAATGGAGTGTTTTTTTCTCCAAAAATTTGGAAAATAATTTTATGTATTTTAGAAAAATTGGGGGGAAAATCCTCCAAAAAATTAAGTAATTTTTTTCTGCAATCAAATCAAGAGAATTTTTTCTCAAAAAAAATGCAGTTTTTTTTCATAAAGTTGAGAAAGATATTTTGACAGAATTCTGAAAATTCAGAATTTTTTCCTCCAAAAAATAATTGAGAAAACTTTTTACTGCAAGAAATTTAGAATTTATTTCTTTAAAAAATTTTAAAAATTTTTTTTCTTCAAAAAAAAAAAAAAAAAAATGAAGGATTTTGTTCTTAAAAGGAACTTGATGATTTTTTTTAGCCAAATCACTGAAATTTTCTATAAAACAAAGGAAAAATTTTTTATTCCAAAAAATGATTTTTTTATTCAAAAAGTTTTTAATCCAATAAGATGAAAAAAATTGAGATAGTTTTTCTCTGAGAAAATTGAAAGAGAAAGAGATTAGAAATTTCTTTCTAAAAAAAAAAAAATTGTAATGATGAAAAAACAATCAAAAAATTGAACGAGTTTTTCTCTGAAAAAACCAATTCTAATTATTTCCTTACTTTTAAAAAATAATAGAAAATTTTCTACGGCGCCATACTGACTCCAAAAACTTAAAAGTTAAAACGAACATTATTTTTAATTCGACGAAAATCCAGAAATTTTTAGAAATTTTTTTCCAGCAAAAATTGAGAAATTTGTTTCTATCAATTTTTATTCGATGAAAATTTCGATTTATTCTCTAAAAATTAGGTGAATATTTCGCAAGATATTTCTTTTTCAAAAAAATAACCTCAAAGTGTAGAAAGTAATACGTAATTGAACTTTTTTTCTAGTGATCCACGTGGATTCGCTGTCAAATTTTACACACCCGATGGAATATGGGATTTGGTAGGAAACAACACTCCGATATTTTTCATCCGAGACCCAATACTCTTTCCGAGTTTCATCCATACTCAAAAAAGAAACCCTGCAACGCACTTAAAGGTACCTAACGGAACAAACGAAACTAACTTCCTTTTTCTAAATACTCAAAATAAAACTGTTGATTTTGTGGCTGGTTTCAGGACGCTGATATGTTCTGGGATTTCATCAGTTTACGTCCAGAAACAACGCATCAAGTAATGTTCTTATTTTCGGATCGTGGAATACCGGATGGTTACAGACACATGAACGGATACGGAAGTCATACTTTCAAAATGGTTAACGAAAGTGGTGAAGCATTCTGGTGTAAATTTCATTTTAAAGTAAGATTTTACAACGATTTGCTATCTACCTTACCCTCATGTACTGGTCTTATTCGAGTTTTTTTTTTCAGCCTGTTCAAAAAATTAAAAATTTACCAGTCGAAAAAGCTGGAGAATTAGCATCTTCGGATCCGGATTACGGTATTCGAGATTTATATAACGCTATCGCCAGGGGAGATTATCCGACATGGACTTTGTTTATTCAAATAATGACTTTGGAGCAAGCCAAAAGTTACAAATATAATCCATTCGATTTGACTAAGGTAATGCATCGAATATTTATAAATTCCAAAATTGATACATTTCTAACGCATCTGTGTTCGCTTACAGGTTTGGCCTCATTCGGATTTCCCTCTGATAGAAGTCGGAAAAATGGTATTGAACAAGAACCCGACCAATTATTTCGCCGACGTTGAACAGCTAGCGTTTGCCCCCAATCATATGATCCCTGGTATCGAACCTAGTCCCGATAAAATGTTACAAGTATGCAATTGCTTCGTCACGTTGTCGCTCGCAATATGTAACAATGTTTGAATCAATTTTGACGTTTTCTTCAGGGTCGTTTATTCTCGTACAGCGATACTCATCGTCACAGACTAGGACCCAATCATTTGCAATTACCGATCAACTGCCCTTATCGTGTTAATGTTGCCAATTATCAAAGAGACGGTCCTCAAGCATACCACAATCAACAAGGTGCGCCTAATTATTTCCCTAACAGTTTCGGAGGACCGCAGAATCACCCTAAAGGCAAAATTGTACCATTCCCAGTGGAAGGAACTGTTGACAGGTGAACGATGTTCAACCTTATATGTAATTGTGGATTAAATGGGTAGTGGGTACTAATTTATTTATTTTTACTCATCTGTAGATACGACTCCGGTGACGAAAACAACTTCGAACAACCTCAGCAGTTTTGGAAGAATGTGTTGCGTGAGGATGAACGTATCAGATTGGTACAGAATATTGCTGGCAATTTGAAGGATGCTGTTGACTTTATTCAGGTTCGTATAGAAATCTCGATTTTGAGCTTCGAATGTGCCTATAATGTGATCATTTTGTTTTTAGGAAAGAGCGGTGAAGAATTTCTCAATGGTGGATGCTGATTTAGGTAACCGGTTACGGGATGCTTTGAATATAGCCAAGAAGAACAAATCTAATCTATAATAAAAATATGTACCTCACTCGTATTTGAAACGAAAAACGCCATAAATGATTTCGTACTCTTTAGAATATTCGTAGAAGCACTCAGTGGTTCACGTCAATTAAACTCAATGAGATTACTCTTATTAAGTATCGTCTCAATTTTTCATCATTACCTTATTCTTATACTTAATTACTATTTTTGGTTTTGTTATCTTTATCTGTATTTTATATGGTTTTTATCGTTTGTTGTGGTTCATACTTGTATTGGTAATACCTATAAACGCATTTAGTAGAATTGTTTTTTTTTTTATTTAAAATTTGAAATGGGGCGAGGGGGAAAGTAAATGAGAAAAAAATGTATATTTTAAAACAAGAAAAAAATTGCATTTTATTATACACGTGATCACAAACTCTTGGAGTAACTGCACAAACCGACGTTGAGATAATCTAATTGGCCTTCAATCTCAATAAGTTGACTAGTTGAGCAAAACGAAAAACCTTTGAATCTGAAACTATGCGATTCAATAGACCAGTCGTTTAATTCTCCATTAATTAATACTCACCTGCATTCGCGTTATTCACAAAGATTGTCCGAAAATAACATATTTAAAAAAATTATCAAACTAAACGTCATCCTCGTGGAAATAACTCCGACGTAAATATTCGGATTCGAAATACACAACGGTAACAGTAATATCATCTCGAACAAATCTGACAACATCTTGAGGTAAAGTTAGAAGCCTCGAAAGTCTTACATGCTCGATTCCGTATTCGGTGCCTCCCAAAACATTTCGAAACAAATGAGTGGCGGCGTTTCTGTCGATTGGTTTAACGTTGGAGCATTCCTTACGATGCTTCAACAGCGTCATAATATCGTTAATTTTCATATCTTTCCTGGGAAGTCTGAACGGACTAAGGGTGACTTTTCCACGCATATGTTCGCCAACTAATTTGACCGCTTGTAAAGGCGATATCATGTCCCATAAACCGTCGGAAGCGATTATTAAAAACTTATCGCGCGAGGTCAACGAATGATGTGTTATTTCAGGTTTTGCAGTAAGATAAGGAGGTGTGTAGTAATAAGGAGCTATCACTTCTTCGCCGAAAATAGGAACTACGTATTTTTTTAGCACGTCCACGTGCCATTTGTACCTATAAAAGTAAACAAGCCGTTAATATAATGGAGTACGATTTAAAATGGATATTATTTATGATATACCTGACGTCGCCGAAAGCACGTAACGGCGCTAGTTGGCCCAGAAGTCTATCTTGCGTTATTATAGTATGCTTTTCACATTCAGGATGTTCGCCAAGTATTCTATTAACTTCGGTTATATTATCCGAATTGTGTTCGGTGGTCAATTTCTTAGCCAGCCAGGTATTTTCTTCGGTTAATACTCCTAGCACCGCTTGGCAGTCTCCTACGTTTGCCACATGTAAATGTGCCCCGTCGATATGGGCTACACAACCTACGGCGCCGGACATAGCTACGTATAATGTCTTTAAATCGATTTCTTTCGCGTTACGTCCCAATGCTTCGGAGCTTATGTCCTCGTCTAGTTCTAAAATTGCTCGTTCTAAAGCTTCTTCCATGCAGAAATTTTCTTTACGGTCGGATAATAAACGACGAACGTAGTTCACATAACTATCATGGTAGAGTGATTTCAAATCGGCGACTAGTTCGCTTTTTTCGTTTAGTTTTTCCAGCAAATCGATTGGTTGTTCGTTTTTACCTGAACAACGAAGTTATGAAGGTTACGTTTTAGTTAGGAAATGCACATGTTACTGGGGTAGAATTTAAAGTACCTTCTAAAAATGATAAATACTGTTTTAAAAGATCCGTTGGCAAAAGACTGACGCAAATATAATCGAATAATCTTTTAGCGACAACTTGAGCACAAGCAGCACCTCCGTGACCGTCGAATACTCCGATCAAAAATCCTATTTTAGAAAAATGAGTATTAAAAAATAATAATTGGGTGCATCCCTATATATCCTATAGAACTACCTCTGGTTAATAAGCATCTTGCTTCAGATCGAGTATCTTCTATGGGCGAATTAGACGGAAGCTGGTTAGAATCGTAAGATTTTACCGAATTTAACGATTGAGGAAATTCCAAAGTGAATTCGTGACCACGTAAAATCTGTGTAACCTGAAATATGCGAAATTTAGAAACGTAATGGTGTTTAAAAATATATAAAATAATATGGATAGAGTACTTCTCCAGGAGATAATTTTGGTTGGCCCCAATTTCTCGCAGAATGGTGGAATTTAATTTTACTTGTATAGCGGCTGGGTGCGATATTGCGAAGAAATTTTGACAGTTTAACAGCATTGGCCATCGCTGGTTGGTAACTAAACCACCTCTTCAACATAGTTTTTTGTATTTAATGACTAGTCGTTTTTTAAATTCACATTCTACAGATTTATAAGCTTTTACGAAATATTCTTCAATCAGTTACGACGAATTTTCAAAATTATGATTTATTTTTATTTTGGGTAAAAGTTGCTGATAAGAAATGAAAATAAAAATTTTTCATTGGTTCGAACAAAAGAAGAATGACCAATGGGAACGGGTTTTGATAAAAAAATGTTTTTTCAACCAATCACGTAATTGTTTTTAAAAATTGTAAACAATGCATTTTTTATCACCATGCTAGGTACAACCAAATTGATAAAAAAAATTAAAATTTTTTTGGTGAAACTAGTTTTTGCTGCTCAGATTTGTAGTTCTTTAGTATGTAATATTACTTATTTATTTGGAGTATTTTATTTCACTATGTCAGATTCTGAATCAGAATCAACCATGGAATCCGAATCCGCAGAACAAGAAGTACGTGTTAAAACATTGTAAAAATTTACTTCACTAAAAGTCTGACTGCAGTGTTTGCCTCGTAATTGTTTCATTATAGGATATTGGATTGCCTGCCGAATTATCCAACATCCCATTTCAAGACTTAAATGAATATACCGATCTATTCGATGTCCCGCGCAAGAGAATCAAAACGCAGAAAAAAGAGCAACCGCAATTTCACAGGGAAAATAAGAACAGGTAATAATCAATAATCATCAATTTCAAAACTATGTACAATGTATTCTTATTGAAACATTTCAACTGTAGACCTAGAGAAATGTCTTCTAAAAAACCAAAGAAGCACTTGATTCCTAAAGCTGTTCCAGTGAAAGAAAAACCACGAGATCCTAGATTTGATAAGCGTACTGGTCACTTTTACGAACAGGTAAGAATTAATGTTCGGTGTAATTGTAGTCCATTATCCAATCAACATGTACTTTGCTCATAATTGTAATACTCCGTTTTAGGATTTTCAAGAAAATTACAAATTTTTAAATAAAATTAAAAAGAAAGAACATAAGATTTTGTCTGAAAAATTGAAAGATACCGAAATTAGTCCGGACGAGCGTGAAAAAATTAAATTTCTATTACAGCGTCAGGTAGTTATGTCCAACATTTTATTTTTATTCGTAAGATTACTTTTTTCTAATGCTTATTTCTTGACAGAAAAATCAAAATCGTGAATTAATGAAGTCGCGTAAAGAAGCGAAGCTACGCAATGAAAAACGAGAATTTGAAATTTCGCAATTAAAACAAGGAAAGAAACCATTCTATCAGAAAAAATGTAAGTTGTATAAATTTTTATTCGTCGTCTCCAAAAAAGAGTACATTAATTTATCAAAATATTTGTTTACAGCTGCTCACAAACTACTTCAACTAGCTGAACAATTTGAAGAATTGAAAAGTAAAGGATCTCTCAGTAAGCATATGAAACGTCATCGGAAGAAAAAACTTGTAAAGGATAGAATAAAAATGGAATCAGTTTCAGTATGATTTTTGTAATGTTTGTTGTGTATATACTCGTATTTTTTTTAATTAATTAAATTGATTTTCAATTATTATTTCGAGAATTTTAATTCTAACAGGGATTCTGTCTTCTTTTCACGTTGCATTGAGCGAGGAACAATGTAAACAAGATATCAAAAACATTCGTATTTATTCGTAATAAAAACCGTAATAATAAAATAATATAACAAAAATTAACGATAATAGGTACATATTAACAAGGATGAAAAGACGATCATTGCAAAAAAATCAACTCTGCACAGCAGATCTCATTAAATTACTTTGAATCGAAACCAAAGTATTGATAGGAGGACATCTGATGGTTATATCTTTGAATCCGCCCTCTTCGCTGATGTCGTTCGGATTCCAAACCTCGGAACAAACTCGTTGCACGATATCACCAAAGACTTTAAAATCTTCGCTCAACTGATGAGCTACATCTCTTTCGTCAATTTGCAACAAAACATTGACTAATTCTGGTACACGAGTGTTGAAACTGCTATCACATTCGGTAATGAGTTCTCGAACGGCGTTTACTATCGAAGGCTTCTCTCTCGGATTACCAGGTTTCAAATTCCATAATTTTCTTTCGCGTCTGCGAGCACGTTTGGCGCTACTGGTAACACTACCTCGAGACGATCGAGTCGAGCAAGTGCTGGTAGAACTTTCGGAAGATGTGACACTCTCGCGACTACTAAATCTGTCAAAGTGGTCGTCGTCTGCGGTACCTTTGTTCTCGATTTCTTTTATTTGACGAAGTCGCGATACGTATTGCTGTAACGAAGCCGTATTGATAAGGAACTCGTCCAAATAAGATTTAGCATCTTGGAGGAGTTTAGGTTTAATGGAAAATGAAGCCGTAGACGGGCCACCTCCGAAAGATTTAGCGGCATCTAGTGCTTTTTGATATTTCCTCGCTGTCAAATAGTTCTTCGTAGCTAATGAGCTATCTTTCATGAATATAAAGGCTATAAGTGCGGCGTCTTCGTATTGACGTTTTGATACCAATGTATTGTGCAGTTTGGTGTATATATCGGCGGCTGCTGAGGCGTCTCTTTCATTCAAACAGATGGAATTGACGAGAGATACGGCCGAATGCCAATTACCACTCGACGAATAACATTCTAACGCTTCATCGTTCAAATCGACTTTCTCGTAAATTATGCCAGCTTCGTCGAAAAATTTATTCGCCCGGAGGTGTTCTGCGAACATAGTGGTAATTTTGATATACCTGGTTGTGAATTGTTTACGGTAATTTTCCGCTTCGTCATTTGATTTCAGTTTATTATCGAATATTTCGTAGGCTTCGACGTAAAGTTTGTGTTTTTCTACGAATTCGATGCATTCGTCGAAATAATTTTCTTCTCGACAAGCTGCCAAATACTTCAAAGCTAGGGCGTATTTTCCCAGATATTTGTTTATAGAGAATTTTTTATAATTATCGTCCATCTTTTGTAGACTTTTTATGAAAGGTAGGTAGTCTCCGGGATCCATTTTTGAAAATTCGGCAATTTTTAAAGCGCACGAAAGATCATATGAGGCGACGACAGCTTTATATACGGAAGCACTATCAACCAGTTGGAACAGAAAAGATATTTCGTTGTTTTCTACAGCGTACTTAGCCGCATCTGCCAATCGCTCAAGACGTACTAGAAGAGCAATTTTAGGTAATACGAATTTAGAAGAATTTATTTCATCCAGAACCGATAGCAAAGTTTCGCATATCAACTGGACTTTGTTTTCCGAATTGGTACCCGGTTGATGATATTTCCAAGGGAAGAAACGTTCGGCAACGTTGGAGTTTTCTAATTCCATCGCAAAAAGAGTTAAATAGGAAGGATCCTCTATCGTTTGCACAATCGATTTGGTATTCTGCAGAAAACTATTTACGTCGTGATCGAATATCACGTTCGAGTTGATACGTTGCTTTCGCAGTAACTTGAATACTTGATAATAACGTTGATTATTCAACTCGAGAGCCATTTTATTGGCGACAAAAGGACGCGGGATAATTAGTTCGACGTTACCTCTGGCCATTTCTAATAAAACTTGATCTCCGACGATGGTTATCAAGTAAGATCTCGGTTCAACGCGACGGTTAGAAATTTCATTAAACTGATTCTTATCCAACTTGGCGATTATCATTCTGCTATTCGATAGTACAATCACCAGGAACGGAGCTCGCCAATAGTATGAGCCAACGTCGCGCCATTTTATTTGATTATTCACGTATAAGTTACGATTTTCACTCAATGCAACTACAGGAGCACCGGTGCCAAGGGTCGTAATACGATGACAAGGTTCCGGCAGTGATATATTGCGACACAAATTTAGTTTTTCGTCTTTATATAACAGAATGGCGCCACTATCCAAATGTAGCAATAAACAGGACTCTTCATTCGTGATCAGTGTGGTAATAACCAAAGCTCTAAAATCCAATTTTATACATTTATCAATCACTATCCATCGTCGAGACCCTTCTGAATGTAACACAGATGCGCAAAAGTAGTACCCTTCGGGTTTGCTCCAACAAAAATACAAACGATTGTCTCGAGGAAACCATAACAGCGCAGATAATTCGGCTGGAGTGGTAAATTTTATCTGCTGCAATGCTCCAGTATTATTCTTATTCGATCGTACGGTAAAATAATAAACTTCATCGAAGTCATTCGGCGACGAATCAATCCGAGAAAAGTTATATTTGAGAATTGTATTGTTACTCGAATAGATTAGAGCTTCGGTCGGTTGAAAGCTGTTATTTTCGAAAGTACTTCCAAATACGACGGAATTAACATAGGATGGAAATGTAATCACTCGATCCGGTAAACTGGGAGGTCGAAATAGGTTACCGTACGGAGTAACACCCACATCAGCGCCGTTAATGTTGCATATAATCTTAGAATGGTGCTTCTTTACGATATATTCGTTCGATTCGATTACTTGAGAAATCCACTCGTACATTCGATAAACTCCAGTTTCAAAAATCAAATGTAATCGATTTTCAGCTTGCTCGTCCCATTGCAGGTAAGATACACGCGATGAGAATTCGAGTCTTTGTTTAATATACCACTTGTAGTTACTAGTAGTCCATAGAATTAAAATATGGCCATCGGTCTTGTTTATCGCTTCTGTTAAACCGGCTAAAATGGTACCTCGATTATTCCAAGAAAGTTGCGTCACTTTTATATCCTTTGGCAATTGGAATTCTCCGTGACGTAGGCCATTCTCTTCGATAAAACATACGACATCTTTATTAGGAAGTTTTTGAACGTTATAAATCAAGTTTACAGAAGGACACCAATCCATCGCAGTTTCCAATCCGCGCGTGTTTTTCACCAAATTTAGTAAGATGCCGTTTTGATTGAATATTTTAACTTTTCGAATCATTTCCCGGTAACATTTGTAACTAACGGCGAATGCTGAACTGTCATTTTTCCAAACAACGCATATTCGATCGGTGGTAAGCTCGGGAAGCGTTTCGCTACTGTTATCGTTTTTTTTCGTTAGTTTACCTTCGGAGCCTCGGAACTGGGTTTCTGAATTACCCCAACCAACGTTGATAAACTTTTTACTCTCTTCTTCGACGTCTTGTAAGTTAACATAGGCGAATTTTTCACATTCGTTTTCAACATTTAGTACTCCCATCATGGTTGAAGATGTGATCAAAACAGTTCTTTCGAAATCGCCGCTCCAAGACACAGACGATACGTCACGTACTTCGGAGTCGTAAGCATTGAAATCGTCTGAGCTTAAATACGAAAACAGAACGATCACACCGGTGTTTAAAGTAACGTGTAAAGTATGATAGACTTGCTGAATGTTCACTATTACGGTATCTTCGAGCCATTCGATACAATCGATTTCTTTCAGATCAACGATGGAAGCTGATACGAGGGTGCTGTCGCAATTCGTTTCCAAAATGTGTATCTCGCCGAAGTCGCTCGCCACGCATAAATATGTCGGTTTTCCGGTACTCGGATCGGTAAAAATTGTACATTTTTCGAACGTTTTAAGTTGATCGTTCGAAGCAATAAAATTACGAAAAACAATCAAGTTACGCATAGTTATTACTTTCAACGGTATGAGAAATTTAAATACTACTTCATTTACTTCACAAATTATTTGGATTCGAAATTATTTATTTTTCTTATTTTCTTATCACTTTTTTCAAAAACTGACGTGCACGTGCTTAAAATCTGCGTTGCCACTACAAAATATGCAACGTTGCCACAATGACGTATGTTTATGTCATGATGTCACGTGTTCACGTCATTTTTTCAGTTTTCACCTTTCACAAAAAAAATATGAATTTGAACCGAAACGTCACAAATTTTTTTATTCACAGTGTTGTCATTGATTAAACGCTTATTTTTATTTGATAAAAACATACACTGAATTTACAACATTGATAAAAAATGATAGGTAATCAAAATTTTGAGAATTTGCCTCAGGAAAAATTTTAATTATTGAATTCGATCAATTGTAATAATGTAAAAATCTAGACATTATTGAGTTGTTCATTTGATGCATTCGCGAAGTGATGTAACTCGTAATAAACCTTATATTTCATAAAAACTCTCCGTCAACAACCGCGATGATTTCGAGTTTCCTATGTGTAATTCTACCGATTGTGGTTACTTTAGGCATTTTGAGAAAATATCGAGAATCAAAATGGGGTAAATTCGAAAGCTCAGATTCTTTGAAAGGAAAAGTATTCATAATCACCGGAGCCAATTCTGGTCTTGGAAAAGAAACCACGAAGTGTTTGGTACAAAGAAACGCCAAAGTGATTATGGCCTGTCGCGATATCAAAAGTGCCAAGAAGGCCATTGCTGATATCCGGGCTACGACGACAAACGGCGAAATGGTAAAGCTAATAATGTCGAATTTTTAGTGTAAGAATCAAAATAATGTGATGATCATTTCTTTGACAGATACCTTTGTACTTGGACCTACAGTCGTTGGATTCTATTAAAACTTTCGCCAACATTATATTGCAAGATTTCCCGAAAATTCACGTTTTAATCAACAACGCCGGAGTGTCGATTCCAGCTAAACGAAGCTGCACTACAGACGACGGATTCGAACTACATTTTCAAGTAAATTACTTGGGGCATTTTATCCTCACCAAATTGTTACTGGCACGTTTGCAAGAGTCTGCTCCTAGTAGGTGAGCGTTCACACTTTCCTTTTCTTAATCTGTTGTCAAAAACGTAGGTAGTCTACAAGTGTTTTCAAATAACTTTCTTGTTTAATACAGAATCGTAATATTATCGTCGACGTTACACGAACAAGGAAGCATTGATTTTGAGAATTTAAACGGAGAGAATGGATACGAGACGAAAACTCGTTTCAATTTGCCCTATTGTAATAGTAAACTAATGAACGCGTATTTCGCTTTCGAATTACGCGATAGATTACAAAACAGCGGTACAGCGGTGTATGCAGTATGTCCAGGATGGTGTAAAACAGGATTAATGCGGCATTCCCGGTTAACTTGGTATAAATGGCCTGTATTCTTGATGGTGGCACTTTTCTTCATGAGGTCGTCGTACCAGGTTAGTCTGGCTTTCGAAAATATCATTTTATAAGGATATCACTTTGCTAACGTACTCGTTATTTTTTTTGTATCAACTAGGGATGTCAGACCATCGTATATTGTGCTACATCTGAAGAATTGGAGGTTCAAAAAGAAGACTGGTTTTATCGAGACTGTCATAAGTATAAATCAAAACACGATTTCAATTCCCAAGTCAGCAAAAAATTGTGGCAAGTTAGCGAACAATTAATTGCCAAAACCAAGAAATTTTAAACCAAATATTATTTAAGTTATTATATTAGAGGTGAAATGAAATATTTTACGTTTTTGTCTTGAAAGTAGAAGTTTTAGAAGATGACTTTTTTTTTTTAGATTTTCAATATATATTTTTTTTCATTCCACCACTTCTCTACATTTATATAACCAGCATTTTGACATGGTTGTGTTGTGTTGTGTGTGTGGTCTAAATGAACAAATTTGTACCTTCTTTTTCGTACTCATAAGATGTGTTGACATTTCTAGAAACTTGGAAATTAATTTGCACATCTTACCTGAGACCTGAGACACAAACACAAATTGAGATAACATCGTGTCGTGAACAATCGTTCAGGGCAAAATTACTTAATTTCGACAGCATAATAAAAAAAATATTTGAGCTTATGAGATTTACAACTTCAGTCGGGTACCTGTCCTTCGGGTGAGCATGCTATGAAATTGCTTTTCAAGTGTATAAAATTAATAAATAGGTACGCACAATGTTAAAATTTTCGGATTGAATTAGATTGAAAATTCTCACTGGATATTTTGAAAAATAAGTAATGCAATCCTATAGTTCACAAAAATTGATTACAAAATGAAAAATCTGTTGTTTCAAAAATTTCTAAATACAACAAACTGAGCCAAAAATCTCTCAGAATTTTTCAAAATTTCATTTAACATAATTCCATAATATTTAAGAAATTCTTTCGATGTGTGATGTGAAAATCACCGAACAATACTTATTTAATCAGGGGTGTGAAAACGATAACGAAACGAAACGAAAAACGAAAAAAAAACGTTATTTTTAGTCAAAAAACGAAAACGAAAATGAAAACGTTTGAAATATCGTTTTGTTTTCGTTTAGTATTTTTTGGGTGGATATTTCAATTTTCGAATTTTATGGGTGTTTTTTTTTTGATTTTTTTGGTGGTGTTTTGGTATTTTTAATTTTTATCAATTTTTTTTTTGGTAGTTCTGGGGTGGTTTTGTCAATTTTTATAATAAAATCACTAAAATCAGTAAAACCACCAAAAAAGTTTGAAATTTTGAAATGGTTTTATACAACCCTGAAAAC
>FIZV01035294.1:0-18244 GCA_900050545.1 Trionymus perrisii | reverse complement strand
CGACTTCAAAAACTTTGAACTTTAATAACTTTTGAACGGCTGGCCGGAAAAATTTGAAAAAATACCATCTTGTAGGGGATGAAACGTAGATTATTATACACTCCTCAAACACTTATGTATCCACTCTAGTTTTTCCTCTATTTAATTAGAAAATAAGTGCCTAATTATTTTGGTATAGAGGTATAGAGTAAATAACTACACGTGCGCTGCAGTTGTTTGGAATTGGAAGTAGGTACCGTTTTTGAAATGCGTCGGTCGAGCATCACGTACGGAAAAATGAACGAAGTATCTTCTCGATTTTGTCTTTGAAAAAAAATTGATAAAAAAAAGAGAACATTGATATATGTACCTTTCAATTTTTTTCTTTTGTCATTTGTCATTATAGTTTTGATAATTTTTGAATATTGAAATTGATAATTCGAGTCGAATAATTATGAAATTGTGGAAGTTTAATAATGGATCTTAGATTTACCGATTAAAAGAGTAAGTATTTTAACTTGTTAAACTGTTATGTAAAATCTCTAAAGCATAATAATGTACACATTGACTATTTTATTGGTTATCTCATGATGATAATTATGTTGCAATTGTTATTTATATTGCAACTTGTTTTGCTACCGCATGACATAAATAATTTGAAAGTAATTTTTAGATTTTTTGTCTTCTAAATGCTTGCTACTCATTATGTCATAATTCCACCGTATGTCGAGTCAGTACCTGAGTACCTACGTATATTGAAGTTTTCATCTTGTACTTTTCATTTTACAGGTCTGCATTTCTAAGGGTACCATCATCTGTAGTAGTTTGAATGATGACATCTGTGAATAACATCAGCGTAATGTCAAACGTAAGTAAAATGCAATTTTTGATTGAATGTTCCGTAGATTCCAAAGTAAATCCTCGAAGTACCAATATGTTCGTTTATGTACATTTTATTTGTGTTTTATTTTAGGCATGCTGATCTTTTTCATCATCTAAAGTACAATTTACTCCAATTTTCGAAGACTTGGTGCTTTTGTTGACCGTGTTTCACAATATGTTCGCAGTACCCATCAACAATCCAGTAGTTTATCATCTGGCGCAAATACCTTTGAACATTGCGTTTTGGAAATCAAGATCTAATCGCCAGCTTCATAGCAATCCAATTATTCAATACTCTGAAAATGTATCTCGATCGTTTAAAGAAGTAGTGAAACAATTAAATATAACGCCGGTTATTTTGGAACATGAAAGTACGTTTTCGTTGAATATTCTTGGATGCAAAAAGATGAATATGCATAATCACTGGAAACAATCATATATTTCCGGGAGTACTTTTTTGGATAATAAAAGAGGTCTGGATAGTAATAGATATGATTCCTATCTTATTTCTCTACGTAACACACGTAATAAAAACTCTATTTCATTGCTTAACTCGAAGTACGGACGGCTATTTGACCAACAAGTCCGAACATTTAAAACTGAAAGATCCGTAAAAGTGGAATCTACGAGAGGAAGTTCTCTTTCTTCACGAATTAAAGACATACTTCCTCTTGAAGGAACTTCCGCTACGATTTTGAGCAAATCGAACTTGACAAATAAGTTTCTGAAAACAGACAATTTATCTGAAGAAGAAATGACTAAACTAAAACTTGCCTTCGCGGAAGGATACGCGGCTGGCCAAAGTAAACATAATAGAGCGATTAAACTCTTGAAAGCTCTTCATAGTTTTCTGCTACTACTACTAATAGTTTTAGGAGTTGCAACCATAATGGCCTCTGCTGGTGGTACAGTTTTCAAACTGCAGTTGGGAAATCAAGTTGAAGTGGACGCTCAAGAAATCGATATCACTTTTGATGACGTCAAAGGTGTTGATGAAGCTAAGCAAGAACTTAAAGAAATCGTGGAGTTTTTAAAAAATCCGGAAAAGTTTTCAGCGCTCGGTGGTAAACTTCCAAAAGGTGCATTACTGGTAGGACCGCCGGGAACAGGAAAAACATTATTAGCTCGGGCTGTGGCTGGTGAAGCCGGTGTTCCTTTTTTTCACGCAGCTGGTTCAGAATTTGATGAGATATTAGTTGGACAAGGTGCTCGCCGTGTTCGCGATTTATTCAGCGCGGCTAAAAGTCGAGCTCCTTGTGTGATTTTTATTGACGAAATTGACGCTGTTGGCGGCAAGCGAACTAATTCAGTCTTACACCCATATGCTAATCAGACTATTAATCAGTTGCTGTCCGAGATGGATGGCTTTCATCAAAACGAAGGAGTCATCGTACTTGGAGCTACGAATCGAAGAGAAGATCTAGACAAAGCTTTACTAAGACCAGGACGTTTTGATGTAGAAGTCCACGTTAATGTTCCTGATTTCGTTGGCCGAAAAGAAATTTTAGAATTATATTTGAAAAAAATACAATGCCGAGATATTGATATTGATCTTCTTGCTAGAGGCACTACTGGTTTCACTGGAGCTGATCTGGAAAACATGGTAAACTTAGCCGCTCTAAAAGCTGCCATTGACAATGCCAAATTTGTATCAATGAAAGATCTAGAAAATGCTAGAGATAAAGTCATAATGGGACCAGCTCGTAAAAGTCGAATCCCGGATGAGGAAGCGAATGAAATTACTGCTTATCACGAAGGAGGTCACGCTCTTGTTGCTCACTATACAAAAGATTCGCATCCTATTCATAAAGTAACCATTATACCGCGTGGACCATCTTTAGGACATACCGCTTACATACCAAAAAAAGAAAGTTATCACACTTGCAAATCCGAATTATTAGCAACTATTGATACAATGATGGGCGGCAGAGCGGCTGAAGAATTGATTTTCGGTCCCGATAGAATTACTTCCGGCGCAGCGAGTGATTTAAAACAAGCAACTGCCATCGCTACGCATATGGTTAAAGAATGGGGTATGTCTGAAAAAGTTGGGCTTAGGACTTTCGATAGTAAAGATGGTTCGTTTATTAATGTCAATGAATTAAGTCCTAATACTACGGAAGCTGTTGATCAAGAAATTAAAAAAATTCTTCACGATTCGTACGAACGTGCGAAAGCTATTTTAAAAAGTCATGCTAAAGAACATAAACAACTCGCAGAAGCTTTGTTGAAGTATGAAACCTTAGAAGCTGATGATGTGAAAGCTATTTTAAGTCCTAGAAAAGATGGCACTGAAAGATTATAATATGTACTTCAAGTTCATTCAACATAATTAGTAAGTTGATGTAACTTTTAAAATTTTGTAATTTTTCTTCCAGTGTATTCGTTTTAACAATGAGGAATACTGTGATGTTTATTTCCTTGTAATTTGGCCCCTCCATTTTGATTTAGTTATGAAAGACGGTAAGAATTTGTCGTTCTTTTTTGGTTCGTACCTACTTTACTTTATTATTTCCCTTTTAATATATTTTTTTTCTAATCTAGAAATTATGTACGAAGTTTGGTCTGCTACTCTTGAACCCTTGTTATCAACCACAAAAATAAATTCTTATTAATTTTTCAAAAATGCTCATTATGAGTCAATGTAATAGTATTACTCGTTTCATCATTGGCATAATGTACAGCCCTTCTTTATTTGTGATTAAATAAAAGTGTGGAAATCTCTAGACATTTGATTAGTTCGACTAACCAATTTTGAATTGATTACATCGTTACGTTTCGAAAGGAATATCAAAATTGACCGAGCCTACTATCACTTATTAAAACTTCAATCATTATGCTCAGCTACTGTGAAGAATTACAATAAGATTGTTCACCAAACTGCGTATGATATGCCCATTACATATTCGTAGAAATTTGTACATTCAGCAGCTGTAAAAATAAATTTCTTCGTTGATTTTTATTTTTTTTATTATTTTTTTTCAGTGTAAAAAATGTCAAGTAAGACGAGGAAGTACGGGGCATGATGCCCTTTCACATAAGTAGGTAGCAGCCTAGCAGGTCTCTGTGCATCTGCATACTACATAGATTGTAACGTCGCGCCGTCGCGGCTCGCGGCCATGTTTTCTTTTTATTCAATAAATTTTCCCGCTATTCTTTCCTAATCCTTTTACCATTTCGTAAATATACACATAATGACATAGATTGAAATTAAACTGTGGAAACTTCTGAATTTGAGTTGAATTAACTGCCAATCTAGTGTTGAGTAATGAGTACCTACCTAACTACCTATCTTGTGTTAATAAATAATACAGGGTGTCTCAGAATATCGAGCATCCTAGGTTACCTATCTTTGATGAGTTGGTAACATTGTTCACATTCAATCAAATGCATACAATGTTACCACTAATACAAAATGTGCTAAATTTGCTCGAAAGTAACGATAGAGGTGCTCGATAATCTGAGACACCCTGTAGCACGTTAGTAGGTGTTGGAAAACTAAGGTAGAAATGTAATGTTATATTTTTTTCAAATTTGCAACGATTTCAATTTACTCTCTTTTGTTATCCAATTTCAATGTCGGGTGAATGTTTATTGATGAATAATTTTATTCCCGTAATATAAGAAACTCACGCTTGGAGTCGACCTCGACTGTAGTCAAAGGGCCGAATGTCGAAACATTGAGTATTACTTGGGTAAGTGGTGAATTTCGAAGCAATTTTTTAAGGTGATTTGAAATTGGAAAAAAATTAAAAAATAAATTTCTTATTCGAATTGAAAGATTAAACCTTACAGTTAGTACTCGATTTCATATCTTGAATTTGAAAATATAAAATTTGCAATTAATAGGATTAAAATGAGAAAAATAGCTTAAAAATTCGCTACGTAGTACGTTACCTACTTATAAGTTATATGTTAGCGAAGTACTTAATACAAAAAACGACTGAATACGGAAGTAATGACCTAAATGCTTATTGCTGCATCTGTATTCGTATTCGTTCTACATCATCTACATCACAAGTTTTAGTTATTTAGTTGGATGAAAAATAAAATAAAAACTGGTATCACGTGAAGATCAATGATCCCCTCAAAGGGGCAATATTTAAACACACACTGCACACTTATTCGCACGTAAACTCAATGTTAACGTTGTAAAATTACACACTATTACATACACACCACCAAAACTGCCAAAATATACTGGGCGGACAGTACGTTTGTATTTGTATCTGCCACAACTACTAGATACATTTACATAGTAGTATGTAGTCATAGTACTTTAATAAACGTATTGCCATCCCACGTTACATTGTGTAGGTAATACAATGACCGGGCACTCATGTACCGTTGATTTTAACCTTCGGTAAAATTTGAATCATTTCAATAATTTCAAAATAAATTGAAATTTTTTTTACATAATATCTTTGAATGCTTGATATTTGAATAAAAAATGTCATGTTTGACATGTTTGATATGAAGTTGAATTGACGCTACCCGCTTCTGGTTCACTTAACTCATTACTACCGTTCGACGTGTTGAATTCAGGTTCGAGGTCGAGGTGGACGTGTTTCTTGATCTTGAAATAAACAAGTGTTTATCTTAGTGACTGTCGGTCAAGATGCAATGAGTAAATTCTTATACGTTTTCATTTAACCAAAGTTATTTTAAAATATTTATTCAAAAAATAGAATTACTTTAATAGGCTAAATGGATATTTTTTCGGCAATCGGATCTGCGTTTTTATTGTATGTGTTTGCTTATACTGCTATCCTATTAATTTCGGACTGCGACGTCAGATTATTATTCGCGTCGATATTTGGTCGCAGGAAATTACGTGAGTATAATTCACTTCCTTGTAGGCTTACATTCAATAATTTACGAATTATGGCTTTGATTTTAAAAATATAATAGCGATTTTCCAAATATGTCATTTTCTCATATCGCAATATTGGTGGGGGAATGATTTTTTCAGGTGAATTCAAAGGTAAAGTTACTTGGATAACAGGTGCTTCGAGTGGCATAGGAGAATACATAGCTATTGCGTTGGCTTCACATGGAGCTAAGTTGGTGTTAACTGCCAGAAATGAAGCGGAATTGCAAAGAGTCAAGGGAAAATGTTTGGGTAAATGATGAGCATTTTTAGATGTTATATAGTAGGTAAATGTAACTAAATGTGCATTGCTTTTTCCACACAAAATGGACTATTTTTGATGTCTTCAGAAAGCGGAAAACTTTCACCCGAAGATGTGCTCGTTTTACCTTTGGATATTACAGATATTAGTCGCCATCAATCGGCATTCGATAAAATTTTACAGACTTTTAATCAGGTAGGTACATATTAATTTATAGTTAGTTACGAATAAAGCAATTTTCCAAGCGCCACGATTTACAGGTACAATGTACTATTAGGACCTATGTTTATGTCAAATTACTGAGTTTTTTAACAACGTAATTATAAAGTAGTTGGTGTGTTGGATACAAAAACACTTATAAACGTGTATTATCACATAATGACAACCTAAATTAAGGTGTCTTTAGTACGCCTGTCTGCTAATGTCACTCGAGTGAAACATTCCATTTAACATGACTCATAACGCTGGCGAGCGGTGATGTTTTATGCTTACATTTATGTATGTCGTTTTATTAGAGTACATTTAATTAAAATTACGAATTGCATTTCCTTTTTATTCTCTTTAAACTGGACAAATTTTAAATGTTTCAGTTGGACATTTTAATAAATAATGCTGGTAGATCTCAAAGAGCAGTGTGGGAACAAATTGAATTACAAGTGGACCGTGATATGTTTGACTTGAATGTATTTTCGAACATAAACTTATCACGTATTGCTACAAAGTACTTTTTGGAACGAAAACAAGGACATATAGTTTTAACTTCCAGCATTGCAGGGTTGATACCAGCACCTTTTTCTCCTACTTATAGTGCAACAAAATTCGCTCTTCATGTCAGTGTGAATAATGAATATTGTTATTCTTGATCTTTGAAGATGACGAATTTTATATAATTCTTAATTTTTTTCTACTATTTTTCAGGGGTATTACGGATCATTGTTGCGAGAGAAAGTGGGGAAAAATATAAACGTTACAATTTTATGCCCCGGACCGGTATTTTCCAATTTATTGCCGGCTTGTTTTACAAATATTGCGGGGGAGGTACATTCTATAAGATTTAATTTTACTTTGAGGGTATTTCTAAGAATTTATTGAATAAGCGTTATTTAATAAATTATTTCAGAAATTTGGTGAAACACATTCGAAAAATGATGCAAGAATGACAACAGAACGTTGCGCTTTTCTGAGCACAATTGCAATTTCGAATAATTTGTATGAAGTGTGGATGGCTAAATTCCCTCTATTGCTGATCACTTATATCAGTGTGTATTGCCCGAATTTTTCTATGTGGTACGTAATAGTATATTTCTTCAAAGAAAGAGGAAAAGTGGGCTCGATTAGCAAAGGGAGGAAAAGTAGCGTTTTACTCCCGCAGTAACGAAAATGTTCCTTAACTTCTTCGAAAAATGTGCTTCAATATTATTGAATTTTATAATATTCCGCACTGTTTTTTCTAGGATGTTCAAGAGAGTTGGAACTAATGCCGTGCAACGATTAAGAGATAGCCGAGTAACAGTACAAAATCCTTGATTTAAATAAATTTTCTTATCAGTCAGAGAAAATGTGCTAAGGATGTTCATATCAAGCCAACGAACTCATAAAGCCAACAACTTAAATACATTGAGCTATTCCCCTACGACTTATTGTTTAGACGTTTAATTACTTAAAGAGTTATGTACGCTTACTGAATGTTTTTGTTATTGTTTTTTATTCAACGTGTTTTTGTTACAAAAATATTAAATTAGCTCATTTTCTCCAGAAATATCAATCTTTTATTTTTTAAATTTCTACAACGAGATTAATCAATTCTTCAAAATCAAAACATTGCATGATTTAATTAAATAACATGAATAAAAAAAAAACAGGAATCATGTACAGAACCCATTTTAATTAAAACAAAAACGAACTATAATAACATTCATTTACAAGAAATGTGAATAATTTTAATTGTCTTGCAATTCTTTCTGTCGTACTTGTTTTCCTTTTAAAATAGCTTGTTTGAATAAATTTAGGTACAATTTTATTGCTGATGGGGTATCATCGTTTCCAGGTATAGGGTACGTCACGATAGTGGGGTCACAGTTACTATCAACAATAGCTATTGATGGTATATTGCATTTCGCAGCTTCACTCACCAATTTATGTTGATTTAAAACATTATTTAGAGTATTTAACATGATAACTAAATCTGGCAATCGAATGGTGCCTTGAAAAAGGTGTGTTGAATTGGTGAATAAGCCACTTCTCCAAAACCTTGTTTGAGCATACTCCTGGCATTCAATTGCAGTTTGTTCTATCATTTGGCAATGTTGAGGATAATGACCGGCGAATAAAATAATGCCACCTTTGTAAGCTATATGCGCAGAAATGTTCAATGCTTTCCTCAAATGAATTGCAGTTTGCTGTAAATCAAATATTGTGTGCTCGAAGCGTGATCCAAAAATGTAAGGAGTCATTTTTTCATTCAATGAACCCATCTTATGGCCAAAATGTACTCTTGCATCGAATAAGTCTTTAATGGTGAATAAATTTTGCACCTCAAAATAATCAGGAAATCGAAGTGGATTGACAAATTTCGGTTCAGGCTCGTCTAAAATTGAAATTATAAAATTCAAATAAACTGAAGATCCAACAAATCCATAAAAATAACCGCAAGTTAACTTACTCAAGGTGTCTACTTTGTTTTGGGCTCCAGTAGCAGGTAAGGCCGAAAAATATTTCACGGCTGATGTTTTATACGTTCTATTATGACATATCATCGTTAGGAGCTTTTGGTCCAAAACCAAATACGTTTCTGAAAACAAGTTAATGTAAAATATTAATTGCTATTTGTGATCCCGGCTTCATTTAGTACTACTCTACTCTGCCATGTAGTTATTGACTTACTGGGAATATTTGTCAACGCTTTATAAAGCATGTTGACTAGAAGTTGTTATTGTTGCCAAATTTCAATACAGTGACAAGAATTTCATTTAAAAATAACAAATAAGTATCAATTTCTATTCAATTTCTTCTCAAAATTACAAAATGTGTGGAACGATAACGATATCACAAAATGAAAAAAATTGATCATTTTTTTAAAAACATTTTCGTCAAAGAAAATTTTTTGTAGAATCAACAGAATCAACATTCAACAATGACGTGTCGTCAATTCGTCATGACTCATGCATGAGGTCACATGAGTCATGACATGACAAAAATGAAGCCGAGTCATCTCGTGAGTCGTGACTTTGAGAGTGAATGCAGTTAATGCAATTCAACTTTTTTATCTGTGAAACTTAAAAGTAAAACTAAATTTTTGAATGTTTGCGTTTAAAAATATTTTTAACGGTCGCAGTTTTTTATGTAATTATAATAATGCTATAATCAAATTTTAATTTAAAATTGATCATTGATCCCTTTAGTTCTTCATTTTTCACTAGTTTTCCTGAGTTATACGAAATGGTGTTGTACGTGTCATAGAAAATAGTTTGTTGAAAGGTGACTTTTCCTCAATATAATTTTTAAAGTGATAATAATTGGCAAAGTACAGACCATGTCGGCAAAATCAGAAAAAGACGCGTATGCCTCTAAAGTTGAAGAAATAAGGTAAAACCAGTTTAAATTTCATCATCAGTTTCAGATTTTCACTATGTACAAGTTTTCTTTTGAACAGGAATAACTTCTTTGAAAAGTTACGTGAAAAAGAGAGAGAGTTTTGTTCAGCGATTGAAAAAGTATGGTTGACTATGTTTGATAAGAACGTTGAAGTTGTGAACGACCGGTACGAAACTGTCTATCATCATCTCTCTGTAAGTAATCTTGAAGTAACTTTCCATCTTTCTGCAACATTGAAATGAGTTTGTTGTTATGGATTCAGGGTTTATACGATGAAATGCTTGAAGAAGAAGTAGTAGAAGTTCAAGATCTTCAAAAATCTCTTGAAACATTGATAGCTGAAAGTGAAGCCCTAAAAATCGTATGCTATTTTCATTGCATAAATTATTTTTGTGTAATTGATGTCGAAAATTAATTTGATTTTTTTTCCAGGAGTTATCTTTGAGTATTCAACTTCCTTTCAATGTTGATATTAATGGCACCGGTATCAAGCAACAAAAAGAAGATTTGGAAGAATTCCTCGATAAATATAAAAAAATCAGAAACGAACGTATTCTTCAATTGAAAGATTACCTTAAACAGGTATTTTTTTTATTTTCACTGAAGAAAGAGAGTTGATGACAGTGGTATTTGAATATTTTTATCATTGTATATTTTTGTTTTAGGAAAACGACTTGTGTGATAAGTTGGGAGCGAAACCTTGTTATCATCTGTTTAGCGAAGTACCTTCAGAAACCAAACTTGAAGAAATTAGAACGTATCTACGTGACTTGGAAAAAGAGAAGGTAAAATTTGGTTTGAAGGAGAAAACCATATTGGTCACTTATATATGTGATTTTTTTACTGCAGGAAAAACGTTATAAAACTTATGTTCAAACTGCTAGTGAAATAGATGAATTGATGGAGCAGTTAGAAATTTCCCATCTCTCGAATTTTGAAAAAATGGCTCTGGACAAGGAACGAGAATTTCAACTGTCCGAAAAAAATATGGAAATGCTGAAAGTAAAATTAAAATATTTACCTACGCGATGTTTTTATAGCACAGCATCATGACTTAAGCTTTGATCATCGATTAGGAATGGAAGATTCGTTTAATTAACCAGGTGGAGGAACAAAATGAACATATCACGCAATTGAGAGACAAAATTGGTCTCCTATGGGATCGGCTAGATATAGATCCTGAAGAACGTGAGAAATTTATTGTGCAAACTGCTAAAAAATCTAATAAATCTGTATTAAAAGAAGTAAGTATATGCAGTGATCGCGATCTGTTTCGCAACTAACCTTTTAAAGTTGAATGTTATTCGATTACTAGCTTCGTGATGAATTAGAACGGTGCGAAGAGTTGAAAAAAGCAAATATTGAAACTGTTATTTCACGCCTGAGAGATGACATCGTTGACCTGTGGAATAGATGTCATATCGGGGAAGAAGAAAGAAATTTTTATTCTGATTTTTTTTGTACCGATTTTAATGAGGAATTATTGGAATCCCATGAGCGTCAGGTGTCACAATTATTGAAATTTTACGATGAAACCAAGTAAAAATTCGTTTAATGTCAGAAGTAATTAATTCTTGGTGATAAATTTTTCATTGTGATAATTTTTCTTTTCTCTGTAGAAATTTGTATTCGTTAGCTGAAAAATGGTTTGAATTATGGAACAAGATGCTTCTTTTGGAAAATCAGAGTAACAATATTGAACGATTGAATAATAGAGGTGGTCAATTATTAAAAGAAGAACGTGAAAGAAAACAAATCCAAAAGGTACAGCTTTGATAGAATTTGATACATTTGAATTGTCGATTTTAGGGCAGGAAGTATGAATACGCTTGTTGTGTTCATAAAAATTCACTATATCTTTAAATTTTTGTGTAGGAACTTCCTAAAGTAGAAACAAAATTGGAGAAGCTTGTGAAAAAATTCGAAGTTACTTACAACAAACCATTCCTTTACAACGGAATGCCTTTGATGGTAACGATCTCAGAATATTGGGACAATCGAAGGATGGAAAAAGAAAACGAGAAGGAAGTCAGAGTATGTTTGTCGGACGTACTTTGAAAATATGTAAATGTATTCTAGTGTTTGAAAAATATGTATTTTTCCAACAGAAAGTCCAGAATGCTACTTCAAAGGCCACCCCTTTAAAACTTGTAAATCGCACTCAAACTACCACTGCAACGAGTTCAGCTCTTTCTAGTAGAAAACGCGTAAGGCCGCTAACACCCGTCGAAAACGTAACATCACAAAAACAAACAGTTAGACGACAATTGAAAGTAAGTGTGTATATCTAAACAATGCACACCGACTAAGAAATTAACGTTATTTTAATGTTTACCAGATGACCAAATCGAAAACTGACACCGCCAACAGACGTAGATCACGTTCACACGATCCTGCGGCGAGATATGGTTCAAATTTTAACTTGCGTTCCAATTCGGCCAACTCTTCAGTTGTTTCATACGCTGGATTTCAAGTATGATTTCTTTTATAGAAATGTTTTTACTAGTTTTTATACAAAATTTAAAATTGCTTAGCTTCGAGTTTTACACGGTTCTTTGAGTAGTATTAAAAATTGATGCTTACAATTTTTAAGCTTTATTTGCCTTTTTTTCTATTTTTATATGAACAATTCTTTTTAATGAAAAAGAAAAACAACTTCATTTCGCCTATTTGAGCGGCTTCTTATTTACATAATGAAATCACTCTTCAGATACGTCCTAGGATGAAGTACGAAAGATTTCTTGGAATAATGCATTTTTAAAATTTTGTTTAGCCCACCGCTCATAAAAAAAAATTAACACGATGTTTCAGAACAGTGTAAATGTTTGTCCCGTTTCCACTCCTATATCAATGAATGAATCGTTCTAAATGTAGGTATCGATTCGTTTTTCATGGTTGTTTCATTTTACCTTATAAAAAATGTGTTTTTTTTTGCCAATTTTGCATGTAGGTTTCAAATAGTTGAATAGATTCAGTGTTTGGTGGTAGTACTTTAACTTACTTAATACGTATATTATTTTTGTGTACGGTGCTGGGTAATTGTCTTTTCATTCTTTCTTACTTACTTGTTTTCAAATAATACACACGCGCCATTAATTCTTGAGGTACATATATGGATTTTATCAGCAATTTTTTGTTCCTTTTTAGATTAATTATCGTTTTCTTAATTTGTTTTGTCATTTGCCCGCCTTGAGTATTGTCAACGTATAAATATACAAAAAGATTAATTGATTTATTACATTTTTGCGTACAGAATTATATAGAGACCCGAAGTAAGGTGAAAACTAATGGCATGCCTTTACGAAGTTCTTTATCTCCATCTCGTCCTGTGTTAAATGAAGGAGGAAAAGCTACATTATATAGAACGCCCTCGAATACTATTACACCAGTGAAAAGAAGTCGTTTACAGACTACGTACAGTGCTTCAAAACTACCTCGATTAAGACCAATGATAAACTAGATTTTTAAGTTTACCAATTATTTTTAATACCGTTATTGATGAAATCATGTATAGTATTATTAATTTTTATAATTTTAAATTGTTTGGATGATTTCGTCGTGGATATAAGTATTTTCTATTTTTAATCGCATCAATTGGCAATGTAAACTTTTTATAGTTTTGTATGATCTTAGGGTTAACTATGTACATATTTTAATTTGTAAAATTATTTTAAAGTTTTTTAACAAATAAATTTATCGTGTTCACCGAGATAACTTTTTTTTAAAATTCTTATACGAAGTTATCTCATTAAAATTTAGAATATTCAAGGTTTAACATTTCAACAACCAAAAAAAAGATCGCGTTGAGTAGCTCATGATGGCTTAAGTGCATTTCTCTACATAAAAAATTTGATTAAAATTTATGTAGGTAAATTAGATACCTTCCACCCCCTGCCGCACCCTACACGAGCAGCGGTTGATACGATTTTGATAATTGATGTTGGTGAATGATGTCCAGCACCGTTGTGATAAGAACATGACACTGTTTTTGGTTGCAAGGTAAATGTCACTCTGATGCGGTGTATGCTTGGTAGTTGGTACCATGGTACGTAATTATTATGAATAGGAAAACATCGATCTTCAATCTCAAAGAAGCATTCACATTTCGTTTTGAAGGAATATAAAACAAGAAATTTGATTGTATAGGTACTTCACGGCTCACATATGTACGTCTCATAATCGCAAAAGTGGATTCAATAGTGGGTTAACTCGAGTCAGTAATTTTTTTGTTGTTATGTAATCACGCTACATCGTACCTTCTTTTCAGTGAAAAAAATGAGAAGAAAGATCCGCAAAAGATGGTCGCAACGAGAGAAAAAAATTCTTTTGAATGCTATCAAAAATTGTGGCCATTCTAATATTGATAACATGGCAGAAGTTCTTCCTCTCAAAAATAAACATCAAATTTCAAGCTATTTAAATGAAATGAAAAAAATAGCTTCATTCAAGTTAAAGAAAAAATATTATAAAACGCAACATGAACTTCAAAGAATAAATCAGTGGATATCGTTATTAAATTTGCCAAATGAAGCCCATTCAGTTTTGCATAAAAACTTATCAGCGTTTCTTTTATTAGTTATGGAGAAATACTGTGTTTATTTATACAGCCCTGCTACTATGAATTTTGAAGCGATGAATTTCACGTAAGTACATTTAACATAAATACTAACGGAAAATCAAAAAAAATTGAAAATCTGCTCAAGTTTTTACCAATAATTGAATACGATTTCTGTTATTCGCAGGTTAGCTTATAGATTTGTTTTCGAATCTTTATATAATACTTCACCCTGTTCAATTCGTATCAATGATGAAATCACGGCTTTGCTGTTTTCTAGTTTTAATCAATTGCTTGAAGAAATCCGGAGCGAAAATAATGCAGTTGACAAAATATTCAATTCCTCAGTTAGTAGATTACTAAATCAGAAAAAAAAGTCACAATCAACGGTACTTTATTTTCACTTCTTATTGTTTTATTATTTGTGCGAGTTGATTGAAAAAAAAATTATACTCGTGTTTCACCAGGTAATCATTGATGATGGAAGCATTTTTGCCTTGTTCGAAATCAATCCGTTTCGCTGGACGAAAGAAGAAATTGGAATTTTATGTCGAAAGAAATATTAAACTTAATTATTATATAAATATTAATATTTTTATGATTTTGTATAGTCTTATAATCTTTTAGTAACTCGTGTTATATTACCTATATCGTATGTACATAGATAACATAAATGTAAACAACAACTATTTTCTTGTTTTTAGAGTGATATCTTTTCTTTCATTAGGAAACCAAGATTTAAAAAGAACAGTTTGAGATCAGTTCAGAATTTATTTATTTATTTAAAAAATAATCACGCATTTCAGCGAACATTAATCAGTAAATACTTTAATGAATAAAACATAGAACGAATTTAGATTCAAGCTGCGAGCCAAAGACTAGATGATGGTAAATTCTTGGGTTTATAAAAATGTTAAGAAATAAAAAATATAAATGACTAGACAAGATAAGAAAAAATTACAATTTTACTTAAAAAATTAAGCTACCTACGTTGACTGGAACCATCAAACAATGATGACTGTACCTATTAAAATAATTAAAAATATAAAGGCAGTTACATATTTTGTTGAGAATTCCTCCTCATTTAAATTTCTTCATCAACCTGTTTCTTTTCAGTGTGTTGGCAAATTTCAATATTTCAGTGTTTTCATCATCGTCGCACCTTTCTTTTTTCATTTTGAATTCCAATAAAGAAGCAACGAATCCGATGATCATAACGACTTTGAAATAAATGAATGAATGAGCGTATAACTAAAATGATATAGTTGATGAATTTAGTCATGAATTTAAACTTACCGTTCAAACAACAAGGAAATATTATTTGAAAATCGAATGGAATTGTGTGAAAAATAAATGTTTCTGTGAGATACAGAATGATATTCAAAATGGAAGAGAATATTCCCAAACTAATTATTCTGATAGGAAAAAAAATAGAGAAAGATTATTTTACCGAAATATTATGAATATTTTAATAAGAATATTTTATACGTACGATTTTTGATAAATATACAGGGCACAATGAATTAGAATTGAAGCTTGTAGGATTGCCAAAATTCCAAACACTCGAGGTAAGGCTGAATCAACTATAAAATTGAAATTCAATGATTCGAACATGATTCGAAGGTATTGATATACTTTTCTCTAGACAATTATCATTCACCTGATTCTGAAATCTCAATTAACAAACATTTATTTTCAACAAATGCTTTAACAGCGACTCCTAAATTCGTGAAAGCAACAAACGCTATGATTCCTCGGAATGCGTATATGTATTTTCGATCCATTATGACCATATTATGACCATTCATTTAAACTTAAAGATTAAAAATCTCTCAACCCTCATTCGAAAAAAATAATCATCTTCTATTCTGTTTTGTTTTTTAAAAAAATATCAAAAGTTGTTGTTGTTTACATTTTGTTATCATGCGAAACTATTATGGAAACTATGCGAAACGAAATAACAATCGAATGACTCATCATCAAAGTAGTCTTCACCCAATAAAAAAGCGTGAAATTTGAGTCTTGAGAAAGTAGCGCTCTCTGCAGCTGTTTTGACTCACCTCACATTCTGATTCTGGGTTGGTCGGGGTAGGTTCTGGGGTGTTCTGGTCTGGGTATAGACAGTAGCTGGGATTAATTTTTATCAACACGTGTTTAAGCAGTTTAGGTATTGTTGGAAATTGTGAAGAGATAATTTGCGAAACTTACCATGTTGTAGGGTATTTTTTGTCTAATTTTGTCGTACTCCGTTTTCTCAATTTTCTTTGAACAATAATTAAAAATGGGTAGAAAAGCTAAATTTACTGAGGAAGATAAACCTAAGAAGGGTCTAGGACGAAAAGCAAAGAAGCAAAAAGATCCCGTCGCGCCGTTTCAAGTTAATCAGTCAGAAGCTCAAAGTATGTAAAGTACATCCTTCATATTTATATTTTAACTTATATATAGATTATTGTACCGTTGCATGTCGTTTTTCTAATTGTGGTATAAATCATTAGAAACTGAAAATAGCGATAAAAAGTTGAGTCATCGACAGAAGCAAAGAGCCGCTCGAAGACTTAAAAAGAAACTAGAATGGCGAGAAAAAAGAAAAGAATTGAAACGTCAGAAAATAGATAAACAAGCAGTAAAAATAAGTAAGTCGTAATTTCGTAATTTTTCAAGTATTGAATTTCCGGTTAGTAATTGCTGCATGTACGTCAATTTCTCAGAGCCAGCCTCCAAAATTGAAGAAGATGACGTTAGTGATGATGAGGAAATGGAAAACACCAGTGAAGATGAAAAATATGCGGTACGTTTCTTCCATATCTTCCTAATTACTGCAACTTCTCCCTTTTAACATGAAGTTAATCTATGTTAGGTTGAAAAATTAGACGATGTTGATAGTGATGACAACTTTGATGACAATGAAGACGAAGAACATTCTGAAAGTGATGACGCTACTGAAGAAAGAAAAGAAGAGTGAGTTTAGTGTTTTTTATTCATTTACATGTCATAATATTGGTAGAAGTGAATTTTCATTTATTATGTATTTTAGAACGACCGACATAACTCTTAATATCGGATCCAACGATTTACTAGTATTTCCTGATGAAAATGTGAATGAAGTTATTTCTATACCGGAAGTAGAACAGCGAATAAAAGATAATCTTTTAGTTTTATCCAATTTTAAAAAATTTAGGGAGCAGAATAGGTATGTAGCATTAAAAAAAAAATCGCATCATTTATACAATAATTAATGATCATTGAATAATCAAATTTTTTGTATACTAGGAGCAGACAAGAATACATAACACTTCTAAGGAAAGACTTATGTACATATTTTAGCTATAATGAATTCCTAATGGAAAAACTCATGAACATATTTCCCCTGGATGAAATCATGAGTTTTTTAGAAGCTAGTGAAACGCAACGTCCAGCCACTATAAGGACGAATTCTTTAAAAATAAGACGCAGAGATTTAGCTCAAGTAAGTTAATATCGTCTCTGCAAGTTTTTTCGTAATATTGTATTTTCTAATTTTTTGTACGTAGGCATTGATCAACCGAGGCGTAAATGTAGATCCTGTTGGAAAATGGTCTAGTGTTGGATTGGTGGTGTATAATTCGCCTGTTCCTATCGGAGCTACTCCAGAATACTTGGCTGGTTTTTATATGCTTCAGGTAAACATTTCTAACTTAATCGAGTGATCTTATTAAATGAAAATCGCTATTACCTGTTCGACAATTTGTATTTTAGGCTGCTTCTAGTTTATTGCCTGTAATAGCGTTAGCGCCAAAAGAAAATGAACGGATACTTGATATGTGTGCGGCTCCAGGAGGAAAAGCTTCTCATATCGGTAAATTTTATTAAGTTGTATTTCATTATTTTGTCACTATCGGTGATGAATAGTATATTACTTAATGGAGGGCGAAAGTGTAGCTTTCTCACATCGAGTGTTGTTTACTGAAACGAGCCGAAGGCGAGTGAAGTAAACATTGTTTATGAAGCGAGCCGTAGGCGAGCGAAGTAAAAAATATGTTTTTGACGAGCGAGCCGAAGGCGAGCGAGGCAAAAACTACTCGATATGAGGAAGCTTGCTTTCCCCTTCATTAAGTAATATAAT
>FIZV01035283.1:0-10195 GCA_900050545.1 Trionymus perrisii | reverse complement strand
GAAATTGTAAATTTTCAAAATATGCCAAATTTTCCAAAATTGTTCGATTTTATAAAATTCTCTGATTCACAAAAATTATCGATTTTTCAAAAATTGAAGAATTTTCAGAAGTCATCAGCTCATCACCTTTCCAAAAATTGCCACATTTCTAAAAATTGGCAATTTTTAATGATTCAATAATTTTTTGAAATTGTAAATTGCCAGTCTAATGTATGACTTTTGGAGGGTTTCAGAGTTCGATTGTGATTTCTGGAAAAAATACGCTCCTCCCTAAATCTTTTCGAAGACTTGTCCTCTAGAATATGCTTTCTCGGCACCCCTGAACTAACCGGCCGAGGGGTTTGGTTCGGAGACTTTGGAGGGGGGGGTGGTTAATGTAGACACCGGAATGAATATTTCAAAATCAAAAAATCTTTATTTGCTGAAGATGTCCCTCTATTGTTGTTCGTATTTTCAATTCTTTCATAAATTTATGTTCTTCGCTTGCACCACTGATTAAATTATTATTTAAATGAGAATTTTCAGTTCATTACACAGTTTAAGGCGAATTTGCATTCATATAAACAATTAGATATTTCAAGAGAACTCACGTATATTCAAATTTATGCGAAGTAAGAATACTTCACAAACGCTTATTAATAAACTAGGAGGAATAAATGAAAGAAAACAACTCGGGTTTAATTCGCAATACAAAATTTATTTGAGAAAAAAAAATACTGAACGTGAATTAGCTCCTGGCACGGTTTTGTTCATTTTGTGAAGCGCGATGCTTCGATTTACTACGTTTCTTTTTATGAGAAGATCGTTCGTGCGATTTTTTCTTACGTTTTTTCTTATGTCTATCTGGTCTATCAGAGGAATCATCGGTTCGTTCACGTGATTTTTTCTTTCGTTTCTTCTTATGCTTATCAGAGGCTTCGTATGAATCAGAATACGAATCTTCTCGATGTCTTTTTTCCAAACGATCTCTTGATTTTCTTCTGAAGTTTTCTTCGTCATCGTAGTGCGAAGAATATGTTATTTTGTCACTTCTGTGCAAGCTGCGATCATTAGCGGATTTCGAAGTATCGCGATGCCTGTCGTGATATTCTCGATGTTTATGATATTCTTTTCTAGTATCGTGGTCGTCATAAGTTGATTTTTCGTATTTTTTATATTTCTCGTCAGTATCTTCGCGACGGCGATCGTATTCCGAATGTTTTTCTTTTTTATCACTTTGCATCTCTTTAATTAATTCTTGTTCTTCTTCTTCTATGGTCATCCATCTTTTAAACGGATTCCCATTGAAGATTCTACTACCTACACCTAAATATGAATCGACACGAGGTTGTATTATGGTTTTTTGCGACGGATCAGCTTCGATTATTTCAGATTCTGTTTCGATTTTCGTATCATCGTTTAAAGTTTCCATTTGACTTGAAATTACTTCTCTTAAAACCTGGGTTTAAAATTAAAAATGATTTAAGAGTTGAGTTGACAGTACATTTTGATAAATTATTATGAAATTGTGAACCAACCTCGACGTAACTTTTCTTATTGGAATGTACTCGTTTTCCTCGGTGGGCTGCCCTTCTTCGTTTGGCATCCCTTTCAGCAGCCAGTAATTCCATAAGACATGAAGAATTACCTTTGTCTTCACTTCTGCGAATTTATACGAAGTTAAAAATTATATAAATTAATGAACTATATTAAAAACTCAATTTACTTGTTTTTAGCTGCCTTATTTGTATCGAGATTATCATTGGAGCCATCATCACAGTCGGATAAAGAACGAGTCGCGTCTTTCAAATCTATGAATATTATTCGTTATTAATGTAAGTAAAAATTAAGGATAATACACTGATAAATATTCTTCAAAGAATTAAATAAAGTAAAGGATATTAGCAATCCATGAAAATAAATTTCAACATCAGCATATCCTGAAAAACAAAACTAGATAAATATCTCTCTCTTGAACAATTCAGATTTTCAAAAGTCAAGAACTTCGTAACATATTTTAAAGCGAACTCGAGATGTAAATAATCCAAAACTACCTAAGGTAACTTCTAAATTGGGTATTTCGACAATTTCGGGATATTCTGCGTTATTTCTCTCGCATCTGTTTTCATGACTGAGAAGATTTTCTTGTGGTACACGATGTTCGGAATTGATACTGCAAGGAACCAACTGTGGCTCATCAGTCTAAAATGAAAGCGTTGTTTTATACTGTGCGTGTAGAGAGTAGAGACCTTACGAGTGAAATAATGAAGCATTATACGAACTTGTATGGAATTTTCAAGATGTGAGATATCCCATCCAACGGAATCCAAAGTATTTCGTAACCAAGTCTTGTGTTCGTCGATGAAAATTTTGAGATTACTCAACAAATGATTCTTATCGATAGAGGAACTCATTTTTTATTATTTCGTGGTAGATAAGAGATGAAAAACTTTTACAAACAATGAGTAGTTTATGAAAACGCGGTAAAATGTCGCATAATTTTCAAAACAATGATCAATTAAAACAGTAAAGGGAATATTTTACTTCCCTCATGTTTCGTTTCAACTTTCATTCATATAAATTATAAAATACTACCTCAAATTTGAGAAATTTTCAATCACTTTACTTCAAAAATAATTTGAATTTTCTTATCACCGTCGAGTCAAGGTCAAAGACAAGTAGCACAACACCAAGGCAAACTAAGGTACTAAGTCAAATTTGGGCTTCGACCAATCGAATTGCAGCATATTATCGTTGGTTTCATATTATTTGGTAGAACTTGGAATTATATTGTTTGAAACTTATTTGAAACTTTGGGTTGGAAATTTACGTCAAAAAAATGATCTACAACAACTTGCTATTTTTTCTGTGTCTAAAAACAATAAATCTTGGTACTATATAAATTTATTCAAGAATAAAATCACATAAATTCATCCTTCGTTACGCAAGTTTTTCCCAACACCAGGCAACCGGTAACTAACCAATAATTCGTTTTCCAAACTGAAAATTGATACAATGATTACCTATTACAAAATATTTAGATATCAAATTTAAAAACAAACAGGTTCACTCACTTAAACCATAAAATGTTCGGAGTGTAAACGACCATTCATATATCGATTTAAGTACTTGCAAAATAATTTCAATGCATTCTATGAAGATCCATGGATATGGAAAAGAATTTTCATCCACCTTACAAAAATATTATTCAAAATGATGAAACTTATTTCAAATTAATTTACAAAAGTAATAAATTTTAATAGGTTTCGTACTTTTAGGATTCCGATAAGGAGAGCTACATTTAAACCAATGATGACTATTACGTGACTAAAAATTGTAGCCACAATACTTTCCGAATACAAACTTCTATCTGTGGAGAAAAGTTAAATTGGACATTATTAGTAATTGTAGGTTCATTTCTGCTGAGATTAGCATGTTTGCTAAAATAGTCGAGGCTTAGAAAAGTTTGTATAATATCTTTCTGGATAAAGTTTCTCACTTTCTCATCGTTGTTCAACAGAAAATGTACTTTGTTTGTACTACACATACCTACTAACTACATACAGGGTGTCTCAGAATATCGAGCATCCTAGGTTACCTATCTTTGATGAGTTGGTAACATTGTTCACATTCAATCAAATGCATACAATGTTACCACTAATACAAAATGTGCTAAATTTGCTCGAAAGTAACGATAGAGGTGCTCGATAATCTGAGACACCCTGTACCTAGTACCTACCTACTACCTACCTGCAGTATTTGTAAATTCTGATATTCGACCAACGTATTCGTTCACGCACAGTACCTACAATAATATTGTAACTACACCTACGCACCTAACGTAAGTACGTCTAACTATTCGCCTTCTTCTTCAATTTCAGTGGATAGTTCGAGTAGCGACGGCGATAATTCCAGAATACAAATTAAAAAACCTTGGATTCATTGTCTAGTCGATAATAAACGTAGATGGAAGGAACAAGCTACCAAAGGTCAGTCTCCCGTACTATCCCATCCCCTCCCTCATCCCTCTTCGCCCAGCCATCTTCTAATTTATCGTATTTGTATTGACGTTTTCGGCAGAAGCTGCAGCCAGAGCTGTCGACTGCCCTATGGAGGAGTGTTCGCCGCCTCGAGACCAATTGGAAAATGTTACTGAACGAATCGAAGATCGATAAACGAGTTACCTATCTAACAAATTACCTACCTACCTACCTACCTACCTACCTACCTACCTATCTAACTACCTACCTACCTACCTACCTACCTACCTACCTACCTTCCTTCCTTCCTTCCTTCCTTCCTTCCTTCCTTCCTTCCTTCCTTCCTTCCTTCCTTCCTTTCTACCTATAATTATACGTATGTATGTACGCGAGCAACGTAGACGTCACCGTCAACACAAACACTAATCAAAATAACGCGCTTTGGATTTGCCTGCACTGACTAGACTGGTAGTTGTAGTCGTCATGTCAGTCACTCGAAACGGATGCCTTTACCCTTTACTTAGGTATTGTGTACGTAGACGCGTCCTTGGTTAACAGCAGCGGCGGCGGCAACGTCGAGCAGTGGGGTAATTGATTAGATTTACATATCTACGTGTTAGGCAGATACACTACGTATACCTAGGTAGTTGGGTACCTTATCGCGGCTAGTCGAAAAATCTATACGGTACCAGTACGGGCACCCATGGACGGAGCGAACGGCAAACGGGGAAGGGTTGTGCACCCTGAGCACCTGAGCCTTGTTTTAGTCGGCAAAGTCGGTAAAATTAGCTTCTGCGAGAACAAAATCGGCATTTCCTCGCAGTTTCGTTCGTATTACCCACTTCTTTCAATTTACGTATCTACGTAATTTTACGCGACTCCAATCGAGTGTCTAATACCTATTTGTCTTTTTAAATTTCGCAATCGCTTCGCTCGAGCTTGTTTTTCTACATGCGTTCCCTTCTTACCTACCTAGTACCTAGCTACCTACATAAGTAAGAATAGACCATGTATAATCAATCAGCTGGTCGTCGACTCGTCCGTCGATAGTTTTACCCGAGATGTACCTGTAAAGGTTACACCTCTCGGGTAACTTTTCCAGCAAATCGGCCATACACGGCAAATTTTGAATATCAGTCGGCGTTTTTAATAAAATTTGTTTAGCTCCAGGGGCAGACCCATCGACTTCGCTCCATCTGTGCGGGTACCTATTATTCATTTTCCCCGCCCTCCAGATTTTCCTTTTTACTTACCTATTATTATTATTATTATTATTATTATTATTATTTTTTTTTTATCATTTCATTTAAAATCTATACCGAAACGATCGTATCGGCGCGGTGCGGCTCGTCGTGACGTAACCCGAAGAGAAGTCTAACGCCACCCTCTCGCTTTTGAAAACTTTCCGTCGCAATTTACGCTTCATCGGCGTATTTTCAGAGCGCAGCGCCGTGCAACGCGATAGCGCCTTTTTCGTCGAGTCGACTAATATACGACGAGATGTGTGCCGAGAGCTCGCGTGCTCGTAGCACGTTGGGTATCGATGCATACAGTATACCTACATATGTATTACATACTTGTACTCTACATATCTACAGTGTAGGACTACTGCAGGTAGGCTAGGACCCGTGCAACGGTTCGGCCATCCTCATTTTTATCGACTTCCGTGTCACGCCGCGCCGCGCCTTTCGGAAGTACGTACGTCACGTACCTACCTTATTATACGTAGGTTAGGTACCTACCTATAATACGGAAATGTAACAAACAATCACGGGTCCAAATAAAAACAAACCATCATATCACCAATTCTTGAAAGCGCGATATTTTTTCACCAATTTGTATTCCAAGTTTTTTCAACTCCCCTCCCCTTTCATCTCTTTTCCTCTTTCTGCGTAAATATTACCTGCGTCGTCGTATGCACTATTTATTTACTTACTTAGGTACTTACGTTCTTACTTACTCACTCACTCACTCACTCACTCACTCCTTCACTCACGTGCTTACTTAATTTACCTATCTACCTACCTACCTACCTACCTACCTATCCTTCTGACCAATCTACCTGTCTGGCTAGCTTTCGGCTCGTCCGCTCACCTACGATACCGTTACGCGAAAATATGTTTATTTAAGTACCTCTCTATACAAAGCGAACGCGAACGGCGTTACTTTTTATGTACCACATTATACGTAGGTACTTAGTTTAGCATACCTAACATAAATGTAGCATAGCATCGCATCGTATTTGTAGATAATACGTTTGCATACTTACGCAATTAAATACCTACCTATGTGTAGGTAGGTAGTTGTAACACGTGAGGCGAGTCTGCGATAAGGTGTACTAGTTAGGTACTAGTTAGGTACCGGTACTAGCCTATTAGGTAGCAGAGTTCCAACTCGAAACGATGCCGTTAAACGTTATAATCGGCATCAATCTGTGAAACGTGTTACTGTACTGTTACCTGTTGGCTGTTAGAAACGGGTAACGCCTTTTTGAATCAAAACTTTACCTACTACTTTTCTAACAGAACTGGTTTCCCGTCGATTACTGAAATAGGTACGTAGTTACTACTTTTACTTACTAATCGGTATCGTGTTCTTATCTATTCCTCCAAATAATGCTATGCGTGGAGGTAGCCGGCGTGACTACACGATATCACCTACAATACACGCACACGTACGCGTATGAATGTAATACATAGGTACGTTACGGTGCGGTGCGGTTTTTGATTCCGGAATATTGGGTCCTTCCAATCCAGTTACCGTTTATTAGCAACAGGTAACAGGTTTAAAACGATGCCGATACTAATACTGTTATGTTATAACACCTTCCGTAACAGCCTCGCTTCCAACTCTGCTAGGTAGTAGGTATAGTAGGTTTAGGTACCAGGTAGTAGGCATAGGTACTACAATTTAGGCGTGTGTGTCAACTAGTTAACGCGACGCACCAAGACCAATACGTTTTATTCACCAATTCACTAGCAGGACCACTCGTCGTTTTTTCTTTTTCTTTCATACCTATTTTCATATTTTTTTCAACCTGGTAGACGGCTCTTAGACGGGTAGAAGGTCGATTTCCTTGTTCTCTTCATTACTACTTTACCTTATCTTAACTTACCTTACTATACCTTACCTTACCTTGCCTTACCTTACCTTACCTTACCTTACGTTACGTTACCCTACCTCACCTTCCCTTATATGCGTAGGTACTTGTACTACATACATAAAATCATCGTAAATCGTACCGCACGGCACGGATATGAATACGCTACATCTCCCGATAACCTACTATACCCAAATGACACGACGCGTATTACATTGTCCTTGTCCATCGTTTTACGTACCTACCTACCTACCTACCTACCTAACCTATATAATTTGCTTGAAAGAAATAGTGTAAAAAAGAATTAGGTATCCAAGTATTATACCTACCCTTCCCCGATAAAAAGTAACTTTAGATTTTCCCAAGGGACCATATTTATATCTACCTTTTTTCTTCGACTCGACTCTTTTTTATTTATCCATTTACTCGTTTATTTATTTATTTATCTATGTATTTATGTATTTATGTATTCATTTAATTTGTTTATTCGTTCATTTACTCTTATCGTGTATTGTTAATTTGTTAAGAAAAGTTTAGTCTTAGATACCAAATACCTACCTACATACCTACATACGTAGGCTACTAAATATACGTGGTACGTAGAGTAGACGTTTCGTTTCATTTTGTTCCGTCTTCTGTCACGTCTCGTCACGGGAAACCAAACCAACTACCAGTGCCGATACGATTGATCAACTGGTGAAGTAAGCCCCCAAGTTAGGTGCCGCCTCTACCACGTGCGTAGTAAACGCAGACGGCACCTATTACGGATTTACGGACGAGTGACAACTAGCTAGATACCTACTATAAATACCTACTAGTTATACCTATACCCACCTTACCCATGGATGTACCTAGTAGGTACCTAAAGCATCTGACGTTTAGGTAAGACGTGCGTATATTTACCTACACTTACATCTACACCTACTACGTACAAAGGTAGGTAGTCAGGTATTCGTACATAATTTACATTATTTTACACGTACTCGTACTTGAGTGGGATGTCTTGCACTGTTGCACCCGACGGCCGACACGGTTCATCATCGCATCCATGGCATGGCATGGCATGGCACGTACGTACGACTACGTGCATACATACGCATACAATACGTATGTATCTTGCATCTGATAGGAATTGGTAAATACATAAGTAGGTAAGTAAACGAGCGGCGAACAACTTTGTTCTACACGTACGCGTTCATTCGGTACCTACCCAAAAGAAAACACGGTTGTTGGAAAAATCACCCGCGATTACTACGTACTTAGGTAGGTAGCTAGGTAGTAGGTACTAGGTAGGTACTTGGCAAGTAGTTGGCGGGTCGAATGCATCCTGCTTGGCCAGTGCCAGACAGTGCGACCTTCGGTGCTAGCTAGTTAGCCAGCGAGAAACGCGTACGCGTAATAACGGTTGCATAAGCGTTAGCTGCAGTAGCAGTACCCAAAGTGCGCTTACCTGTGAGCGGCTCTCAGTACCTCGATAACGATAATTATCATTTTAGTGTGTGCACGTAGCGTACTCGTTGTAGGTTGTACTCGCACTCGCACTCGCAGTCGCAGTCGCAGTTCATCGGCTTAGGGCGCTGCTCGTCCGCTTCCTCGTCACAGCATCGAGTTCGTTGGCGCAACGCGATGCAACGCAACGCGATATTTGCTAGGGGGGACGAGATCGAGAGGTGCGTGGTACTGGTAGAGTTGGCGCGGCGAGGCGTGGTGAGGCGAAAATCAATATTGCTATGACTACGCCTGCGTAGGGAGCGTTATATGTAGGGACGCACGGCTAGGCTAGGTACAGTCCAGTCCAGTCCATTCCATTCCATTCCAGTCCAGTCTGGTCTGGTCTTGGTCTGGTCCTGGTGTGATTGTGTTGTCGCGTCGCGTCGCTTGTTGTGGTGTGGTGTAGTGTGGTTTGGTTTGGTTCCCGTTGCAAAGTTGGGTGTATCGTGCGATGCGCTTGTATTTTATCTCCGCTACAGCGGATGCGAATAGTGAATTTCTCAACAGCAATGTGCGGCGTCTATAGCAATAGTGGTGGTGTCCATAGTTCACCGGGCCCAGGCCCCAAACTAGTATATCAAACGTGAGGATACCGTACAATACGATAGGATTACGTATGTCCACTTGACAACTCAGTCTCCGTGTAGGTAGGTAAATACAAACGCGACATTTGCCAAGTACCTAGTACCTACCTATGCATAGGTACACACGAGTATTAGGTATTTATACATTATTTAATCGAATGAATGTTTCATTTTTTGATTTCGAAGAACCGCGCTAGCCCCAGTACGCATTTCTAAAAATACGTACTAAGTACATATAACTGGTATGATGATGACGGTGATGATGATGATAATAATATAATAGGTAATAATAATTTAGGTATTTCATTTCGCATTTATAATTCGATTCAACTGTGTACATTGTAGGTATGTAAGTAAGTAAGTAAGTAAGTAAGTAGGTAGTGTAAATCTACTATGTGCACAAGTACTATATGTATAGGTACCTACATGGTGCTATGATTTCGAAAGCGGCAACGGGGTGTAAATGTACGCGTAGGTACCATACGCTGCAGCTATAACTCAGCTACACAGCACGCACCGTACGTCACGTACATACGTACGTACGTACGTACTACGTACGTACACGTTCACTGCACCACAACGTTTGAAATCAAATTGCAGCTTTGTCAAGAAGGGTGGTATTGTGTAGTCCTATGGCTATTTTCGCTTTTCGCGGCACCAGCGTCGCGTTTGGTCCGTCGTCGCGTTATGTACAAATAATTCACGTCGTCACGCGCGTGTAAAATGAATTACACTATGGTATACGTACAGGTGTATGTATGGTATGTGTTATGTGTTTGTGTTGGGGTGATTATGAGGTTCTGCATGCTTTTTTTCAACATCACTAGGGAGGTTATAGTATATTATTCAACTAGGGAGATACAAGTGATTTTCGACGATTTTGAGGTTTATTGCCCGAGCGAAGCGAGGGAAATAACTCAAAATTGTTGAAAATCACTTTATTTCCCGTGTTGAATACGAAATTTTATCTAATTGTGGGAGAAAAACGCGTTTTTGAGCACTCGAGCGATTAGCGAGAGGGAGTACTGAAGCGTTTTACTCCCGCAGGGAGATAAAAAATT
>FIZV01035277.1:0-21303 GCA_900050545.1 Trionymus perrisii | reverse complement strand
CGAACCTAAAACTTGAACTGAAAACTTAAACCTTTATTCAATCGGTTCGGCCATCCCTGGTTTAATTTAATCTGTTCGAATTTCGATTCAACTATCTTTTTCTTTAAAAATGATCCGTTACGATGTGTCATGCTAATTTACGTTGACGATATTTATATTACTGGACGTGATACCGAACTAATAAATCGACTGATTGAACTTTTACGCGAAAATTTCGAAATAAAACATTTAGGAGAAATTACTGAGTACTTAGGTGTGCGTTTTATCCGTACCGAAAACGAAATTCGACTTACTCAAGAGAAATATATCGATGAGTTACTTGTACGTTTCAACTTAAACGACATAAATCCTGTAGGAACACCGTTTGAACACGATCCGATACACGATAAAAACGTTGACTTAAAATACGAACATGAATGTAGGGAGATGATCGGTTGTCTTATGTACATTGCTCAATGGACTCGTCCAGATATCCTTTTCGTTGTTAATTATCTTTCTCGATTCCTGAGTCAACCGACGAAAAGTCTTGTTCTTGCGTGCCATCGTGTATTCAAATATTTAAAGAAAACAAAGCAAAAATCAATCGTTTATTCGAAGTTTTCTGAAACGAATTTTATTACCTTTTCTGATACTGACTTCGCTGGTGATAAATCGGACCGTAAGTCGACCAGTGGTTTTGTAGCGTTTTTGTTTGGAAATCCTGTACTTTGGAAAGTTAAAAAACAACGATGCGTTACAGTAAGTTCGGCGGAAGCTGAATACGTAGGGCTTAGTGAAGCTATGACAGAAATTCGTAGTTTACGAAATTTATTCCGTATTTTAAATTTTGAACTTACCCTGACTAAATTGTATTGCGATAGTACTGCGGCGATAGCTATATCCAAGACTTGTGAAAGCCGACGAACACATCATGTTGATTTAAGTTTTCATAATGTGAGAGACGCGATTAAAAATAAAGAAATTTCGATCGATAAAGTTGATGGCAAAATTAATTATGCCGATTTGTTTACAAAACCGTTAAGCAGCAATAAAATAGATCAACTAACGTCTTCGTGGCTTCGTTAATTTGTTCCTATTTGTTATAAATATTGTAATTCTCGATTCTTGACTTTTTTTGGACTGATTTGTGATCTCGTTTATTACCCGGCTGTGACTTTTGTATTTTTGTACCTGAATTGTCGTAACTTTCGTTTTGAGTCTCATGAATATTGTAAGTTTGTGAATTTTCTGATATACTTTTGTATGAACTTTTATACTTACTTTACTTAATTATGACGAAGTTTTTTTAATTAATTAGTTTTAAGTTGTTTATTTACGTTCTTATGTTTACGTTTTTTTTTGTTTACCTTTTTGACTTTGTGTGAATTTTGAGGGATCAAAATTCAAGGGGGGGTGTTGTCAAAATGAACGGTTTTGTTTTTTTCTGTTGTGAATTTAGCGTTAGCGTTACGTTTCGGTTACTGTTAGTAGGTAGTTTAGATAGGATGTTGATGTTCGATTTTACGATCTAGAAAATTGTAGAAAATTATGGTTGTTTCTGGACAGTTTCTGGAATATTGTAGAATGTAGAGTTTGATTAAGAAGTTATAAATACGGGTATTTTGCGTTAATCGATACAGAAGCAGTATATAGTTAATCGTTATACATATTGTGTTTTACGGTACATTGAATAAAGTACAGTTAATCTGCGTCTGCGTGCGTTTTCTTATTTTCGAACGATTTGTTTGTTGTGCAACTGTTTCGTTTTCAAACAGTTGCGTTATCAGTTGATAATTTAGCGGATTCAAATGCCATCAAATAAGAATAATAAAAGAAACTAAGAAAGTGACGAAAGTGTAAAATATGTCCGACTACTTCAAAGAATTATATGAAGCGGAGAGACAATTAAGCGACGACAGATTAGCAATAATTACTAGACTTGAAGAACAGTTAGTAAGTAAATTATTAAATTATTGCTTTTTCATTTTTTCATCTCATGCTTTTCAGGTCAAGATTTGTTTTTAATTACTATTGCTTATTTCGATTGCTTTAGAAAGAACTCCGATACAAGTACAATATGCTGAAGCTACCGGTGGTAGTTAGAAGTGAAATTGAAAGCGCGGAACGCCGGTACTGCAAAGGAGCAGCATTCGTCGCAGATGAGAGAAGGACAGCTGCACTTACCGGTAATGCTAAAAGTTATGAAATTCGACGACAAAAGTGGGTCCATATATTGAAGAACAGTCCGCATCCCGATGTTCTTTTCTTGCGTCAACTAGTGCATTTCGAAGAACTTCAACGTCACCAGATTAAAAAAGCGAAATACTTGAAAGGTTTTAACTTGAATAATTATAAATCATTAAGAAATCTTACGGGCTACGCCAAATTCAAAGAAATTATTCGAATAATCTGGAATCACTTGAAGAATAACTTTTCAAAAGATACTTTCATAACTGAATTACTCGATTATCTCGGTGATAACAAAGTCAGTACAGGAGTAGAGTTTACTGCATGGCTATCTTTTGTCAATTCCACGTACAGTGCGATGGTTTCCGATATATACTCTGCTATTTCTGACAAGATACATAAAGCAGACTTTGACAATATGAATATGACAGATATCATTCCTGATCCTGAAGAATATGCAATTTTGCAGAAACCACCACTTGATGAATACGTCAATATTATCATGTGTTTCTATCAATAAATTATATTATTATTCAGTTCCTTTTTTTTAAATTATTTACTTATCTAATCATAAAGATGTTTCTTTTTAGCCGAATTTCACGTCATAAATGATAAAAATGATGGCTATTGCAGTGTATCTTGTTGTAAGAGTGGGGGTGGGACCTTTTTTTAAAATCAGTTTTATGATCCCAGGACCTCATTTTGGGGGTTTTTATGGTTTTTAGCGATCATTCGCAATCACCTTGGAGGAAAAAATATTTGTTTAAACTATTTTAATTTCGCAGTCCAGATCCCTCCCAGATCCATCGCTTATACAAGGTCCTATCAAACGATGTCCATGGATCGTCATCAATTAATCAATTATAGGTTCTGTAGTATTAAGTACATAGATAAAACCAAATAACCAAAGTATCTGGAATTTTTTAATAGTGATTTAAGGATGACACCAACATGGCACTCAACTTATTCACCGCTACCTTATAATATTGAACTAGATGCAATTATTTGAAATCATCGAAATACTTAATTGCTTCAAGTGAGTAAATAATTTACAATTCATTTTAAAAATGGATATTCAAATACGTGTATGTGCCAATAAATGTTGGTGGGCACATATAAATATGAGACTTGACAAACAATAAATTTTTTCAAAAAAAAATCGTCGAACTAATAGTCTTAGGTTTTTTTTTGAAATCGTGACATCGTGAGAAGGGCGGATCTTAACTAATTAGACGCTGCTGATTCCAAATTTGCTATCAATTTCGCTCTGCGAAGTTCATTCTGCGACTCTTTTTTAGAAATCCTCGTTTAGTGGGCAAAGGCACCTTTGTGAAGTAAAAAGTGCTGTTTCGATTGCCAAAAATACTCTTCGCTGAATTTAGAAAACTTTCGAACTGATTGAAGCAATTTCCGAACACTAATTCCAAACCAGCTAAATTACACTGATAGCCAAGGAAAAAAATACAACACGATAGAAAAATATGTCAATTTGCAATTTATAAAAACAAATAAATACCACGCAACAAAATGGTTGCCAAAATAATGTACAATACAAAGGTTACATTCACGTCGAGTTTAATACATTTAGCAATGACTTTTGAGCTTCTTCTAATTTACGTAATTCACCCTGCAGCACGGATAATTTTTCAGTATTCGATGCTTGAACGTCTTTAGGAACCTTGGTGTCGTAATTTGGCGCCTCGATGGCCTTCCGTAGTTTGGAAATATTTTGTAAAACAGTTTCTTCGGTTTTCTTCATTTTCTCTAATTCTTTCGGTATATCGATCAAACCCTTTAAAAAAAAAATAGGTAAGTATATTTGGCGAATCATTTGATATCGTTCGTAAGTTTATCATAAAATGAATATTTACTTTCAAATACAGATGGACTTGACATTTATCGGATACTGTAAGGATTGTACAACCCAATGGTGGTTGCTCGTTGATGGAAATGCTACCACAATATGCTAACGTTTGGATTGTTGTTTTGTAATTTTCTAAGTACGAAGAAGTGTTTTCGTCGGTGCTACAAATGTAAGCTGGAATAAGTATAAAAAATACGTAATAGATTAGTATTTGTTTCCAATTTAATTTATTTTTTCTCAGCTTAAACAGATTGAATATATTTACCATTCGGTTTGGAACTTTTGGGCAGATTGTAGTCGGACTGTGCTGATCTAATCGAATGCACGATTTTCATAATCATTTCTACTTGAGCTTCGATTTCTTCATTTCGCCATTGAATGTAATCGTTCTGTAAATACGAACGTCATAAAAATTACCACAACTTTATGGAGGGAAATTGCTCGTTTTTAACTTACCGTTTCCGGGTACGAAGCTACACAAATGCTCGCAGCTGTCTTATTCAGAGGTAATCTTTGATAGAGCTCTTCGGTGATGTAGGGCATAAACGGAGACAATAATTTCAGCCCGCAGTCGATCACGTGAACGAGAGTTTGTTGAGCTTCGAAAATACGTTTTTCGTCTTTCAACGCGAAAACTGGTTTTAATGATTCCTTGAAAAATGAGCCGATAAAATTACTAATCGAAAGTCGAGTTAGAAATAAGAATAAAATAATTTTAAAAAAATTTACCAAATAAATATCGCAAAGGTCGTACAACCATAAATTATAACAGCCTGTCGTGCTAGCGTTAAAATCATAATTTTCAAAACCTCTATTTGTCATTTCTACTGCGGCCGCCAATCTGCTCATTATCCACAGATTCATCGGACTAGTTGCCTGTTCAAAATTACGAACAAATTAATAACACGTAAAATTAAACGAAGGAATAGATCAGGTAAGATAATCACCTTAATACTAAGAAGTTGCAATTGATTTCGACAAACAGCTACGTGCTTCTTCCAACGAAGTAAATGTGGAAAAGATACGCTATCGATATGATTATTTTCGTTGATATCCAACGAAGAGAATACTTTTAAATCACCCTCAGTTAACTGATATCCGTTTACGTAACTATTACTAGCTAAACGCGCATTTAATACTGATAATGCTTCACGTTCGCTTTGAGAGCCGTTGGAGCTCGTGTCTTTGAACCAATCGCAATTCGAGTTCAACGTCGACACGAAATCTGTACTGTTCGCAGTCGAAGGCAAGTACATCAATGCGAATTTCACAGCGTTCCAGATTTTATTACAGAAGAATCTGTAGCCTTGAACGCGTAATATGTCTAAATTGATATCTCGTGCTATAGGAAAAATAAAAACGATTAATGTATCACTTGAATACTTAAGTTTAGCGATTGTATAGCTTTTTTTGATCACCTTGCGACATATAAGCGCATAATGCGAATCTCAAAGCATCTGTACCGCATTCTGGAATACCATTAGGGTAATCTTGTTTTTGACCCTGTTTCGCTTTTTCTATCTCTTTCGGATCTAAATTACTGTTATACAATTGCTCGTGAAGTTTCTCCAGCGTTATACCTTGAATTACATCCATAGGATCGATAACGTTACCCAACGATTTACTCATTTTCCTTCCATGAGCGTCTCTTACCATCGGATGCAGGAATACTTCTCTGAAATCATACCATCAGATGGATATATTTTTTACGATAAACGTAATACGATATGTAATCGATCGACCTACTTGAAAGGTAATTTATTCAACAATCGTTGACCTAAGAATACCATCTTGGCTACCCAAAAGAATAGAATATCGTGTCCTGTTTCCAGCAACGTATTCGGGTAAAAGATATTCAAATCTTCGGTCTAAAAAAAGAAAAAAAAAACTATAATTTAAATAAATTCAAAAAATGCACATTTAAGAAGCCATTAGGAAAGCTAACCTGTTCTGGCCAACCGAAAACAGAAAATGGGAACAAGGCTGACGAAAACCAAGTATCTAGAACATCGCTGTCTTGCTCCAAAGTAATTTTATTAATATCGATTTTAAATTTTTTAGCAGCTCTTTCTTTGGCTTCTTGCTCATTTCGACCACAAATCCATTGCTCATCTTCGTTCTGAAATTAGAACACACGTTCGTGAGTGCTTCTATAGGAGAATCATTTCTTTCAAGTGTTTTACTAACAGCGGTTATATTTTCGCCGGAATCGATAATGATACGATACGCGGGTATACGATGTCCCCACCATAACTGCCGCGAAACACACCAGTCTCTGTAACCGAACGAGGACATCATTGATAAAAATAGATTTCAATTGTGACATATGAAAAAAAATCAATTCAAACCTAATATTTTCCATCCAATGATTCCATATTTTAACGTGATGACTCGGTGTTATTTTTAATTCGCCGTCTTGAACAGCTTTCATCGCCAGTTCGGCCATTTTATCACATTTCACGTACCTAAAGTGTTACAAATAATGTTTACAATTTCATTTTGTTAGACCAAACGATATAGGAGCGTTAGAAATATTCACCATTGAGGTTTAATCATAGGTTCGATTATATCCTTGGATCTGTTACATACGGGAACAACCATAGGATTGTCTTTCGTCTCACGATATAAACCTTTCTGCTTCAAAGCTTCCAAAATAGCTTTTCTAGCATCGAATCGTTTCATTCCCTAAGTTACAATAAAGAAAAATGGCAATTAACATCGACTTTCTTAAATATACTGTCTCAGATGAGTAGAAAATGTATTACTAACGTTGAACTGGGTGCAATCTCCAATAATTAATCCTTCATCACTGAGTATGGTTAAAAATGGTAAATTATGCCGCTTTCCTACTTCGTAATCGTTGGGATCGTGAGCTGGAGTGATTTTCACAACGCCTGAAAAAAGTATCAAAGATCATGTCGTGTTTTACGTCGTTATATTACACAACGAGTCTAGACATTGAAAAACACTCACCAGTTCCGAAATCTTTTTCTACGAAATCGTCACATATGATGGGCATTTTGCGATCGCAAAAAGGATGGATAACGAATTTATTATGCAGATGTTTATATCTTTCATCTTGCGGATGAACAGCGATAGCAACGTCTCCTAACATGGTTTCAATACGTGTAGTAGCCACGACAACGTATTCTTTTTCATCGTCCTTAGAATCTCGAGCAATTTCATAGGCGAAATGTACTAAAACGCCAAATTCTACTTTTTCGTTATATCCGGGAATGGAAAGGAATGTTCTTCCTGGCAGTTCGACTTTATCAACCTGAAGAATTTCACGAAGCATGTTGAATTATTCGGAGAAATCAAATGCACATCAAGTAAGTGAAATATTTACCTCGATATCGGATATAGCAGATTTCAAGGAACAAGACCAGTTCACTAATCTATTACTGCGATATATGTCACCTTCGTCGTAAAGTCGAACGAATGCTTCGGTTACTGCTCGAGAAAGTTTAGGATCCATGGTGAAACTAGCTCTTTCCCAATCCAAAGAGGAGCCTAATCTGCGCAATTGTAAGTAAATTCTATCTCCTTTTCTGAGAAAAAGAAAGACAGCCAATTAGTATAATTAATACGATAATGAGGGCACGAGTTGAACATTGGTCATATTTACTAACTCGTTTCTCCATTCCCATATCTTTTTGATAAATTCTTCTCTGCCGATATCGTGACGAGTTTTTTTACACTCGCGCCATAATTTCTTTTCAACTACTACTTGAGTAGCAATTCCAGCATGATCGCATCCAGGAGTCCATAGGGTTAATCGACCTTTCATTCGATTCCTAAGAAGTGAATGAATATAAGCACGTCTGGCAACGAAAGAAAATTACAAAAAATATAAAATGCAGAATACCATCTCGTTAAAGCATCTTCTATGGCATTGGTCAAGGCATGTCCTACATGCAACGTCCCAGTTACATTTGGAGGAGGAATCACCATTACAAATCTTCCTTTACCGTGGTCACGCAACGACTTTCTCTACAAATATTACGTAATTGATTTCTTTTTTTTTTCATAAGAAGATGAAGATGGATAAACGCAAATAAAGCAATGATAACTTACGCCATATTCGGGTTTGAAAAACCCTTCTTTCTCCCACCAAGAGTACCACGCAGCTTCCACATATGCAGGGTTATAGGTATCCGGCATAGGCTGTGATAGATCCTTTTTCATTCCCGGTACAGTTTCATCCTTGTATTCGACAGTTACCTTCTTTTGAGGTTTCTTCTTATCTTTTTTCTAGTAAAATAATATCGTTTAACACGAATGCTACGATAAAGTAGAGTGTTTCTCGAATTATAAGACAAATTTAACGAAACTTACCTCATTTGATTCGGAACTGACTTTCGCTGTCTTCTGTTCTTGTTTTTGTTTGAATTTCTCCAATTTGGCTAATTTCTTGGCTTCTTTCTCCAGCTGTTTGGCACTTTTTGGAGGCGCATTTTCCGATGTTTCATTCATCTTGATTTGTATCTTCGTACACACCGAAACAGAACAAGTTTTTTCGCAGATTGTGACGCGTCGTTACATTCCAAATTTCGCATAGAATCGATTCTAAAAATGACGAAACACGTGAATAATCATGATCAGCACAGTATTCTAAAGTACAACGTGCTTGTTGCGGACGAAGCACCTTTTTGACTACAAACTCGGAGATAACACGCGATAAGAACAAAAACGAATAACACACATTCTCGGGTTGTGTTGATTGTTCCAAGTAATTAGTGAACCTAGTGACGAAAATTTAAACTCTTTTCGAAAAAATTTTTTTAGAACTTTTTCACTCTGAAAGCATTATTGGTAAAACTGAATGAATACATTTTTCAAATGCATACACTGCTACCAATTCCTCTTCCAGCGAAAAAAAGTAACGTGAAAAATGAAAACAAAAATTTTTGAGTCATCGGTTCTTATCAAAAAATTCAAATTTTTTCTCCATCTTCAAGAATCGTTGTGTAATAAAAGTGTAATCATCTAAATTTCTAATTAATTTTGTCTATAATTTAACTTAAGCTTATCCTAATTTAGCTATTAATTCAAAATTCATTCATTTATTCATTTCTTTACGAATCCGTACCTAATTTCATCATTCACCAAAAATATTTTTAAATCAGCCCTATTGTAGATGGATTTCTTGAATGTTCAAAGATGTAGAACTAATGACGAAGGATATGAAACAGTCACCACCGAAGAACAAGTGAGTTAGAACGTAACAGTACTACTGAAAACTTCTTCAAAAACTGTAACTTATTCTCGCATTCATTTTGTTCGACCGATGCTATAAACTACCGCAATATAGCTCATCGTTGAAAACACCATTGAAACGATATTCCGTATATATGCCGAAAAAATAGAAATAGACCCAGATGCGCCAGTTTTACTATCTGCAGAACACATAGACTATTTGACGAAATCTCTCACTCACTTACCTTCTACTTACACTGTAAGCAAATAAAAGGACAACCCTTTCATTACTTAATTTTCCTATATTAATCGGTATGAATTTCTTTGCAGTGTTTGGATGCGAGCCGTACATGGATGTGTTATTGGATTTGTCATTCGTTAAATTTAATGAAACATCAATTACCTGATCATTTGAAAACTAACGTTTTTAAATTTTTAGAGAGGTATGTCATCTGTACGTAGTTTGAACCGTACGAGTACATCGTTAAGTTTCAATTCATTTATATTATCCCTTTTATAGATGTCAATCTCCCGAAGGAGGATTTGGAGGCGGTCCGGGTCAAGCACCTCACTTAGCTTCTACTTATGCGGCTGTTAATGCGTTATGTTGCTTGAACAGCGAAGAAGCTCTTCGTGTTATCAATCGGTAAGCCGAAAAATAGACCATAAATTAAATTGAACCTCAACCGCTAATAATATAACTTATTTCAGCGAAACATTATTAAATTTTTTGTGGTCAACGAAATGTAAGTCTGGAGCATTTTGTTTAGAAGTTGGCGGCGAAGTTGATATCCGAGGAGCATACTGTGCCGCATCCGTGGCTTCGTTAACCAATTTAAAAACTGATAAACTTTTTCAAAATACCGCCGAATGGATAGTCGCGTAAGATTTAGTCATTGTTAATTTCAAAATACTCTATTCTAACTTGTAATCGTTTTGCCCATATCGAATATAGTTGTCAAAGTTACGAAGGTGGATTCTCAGGATGCCCAGGTATGGAGGCTCATGGAGGGTATACATTTTGCGGAGTTGCTGCCCTAACTCTTTTGAATGCTATGCATTTATGCGATATTAAAGCATTACTGGTACTTAATCGATTTTCTCGTATTGAAATTTATTTTGTGTTATTCGATTACGGTTTTAATGAAAATTTGTATCGTAGAGATGGTGCGTTAACAAACAAACTTCTTTCGAGGGCGGTTTCCAAGGAAGAACGAATAAATTAGTAGACGGTTGTTATTCGTTTTGGCAAGGAGCTGTGTTCTCAGTCATGTACGCTAATTTCAATCTATTAGGTAACAAAAAAAGTACATCATAAAAGCTCGAGTACTTTAGGTTACGTGATACTTATGTAAATGTTGCATCGATTGCAGGAGACGAGTCAAAAATTACTAAACATCTCTTTAGTCATCGAGCTTTGCAAGAATATGTTCTAATCTGCTGCCAACATCCGTCAGGGGGTCTACTCGATAAACCTGGAAAGTACGTTATCTGTCTAAAATACAAGTAAGAGAGAGTCGTAATTTTTCAATGAATCATTTTCGTTATGTATCGTTTACAGACCTCGAGATGTGTATCATAGTTGTTATACGTTAAGTGGCCTCTCCGTTGCTCAGCATTTACCCAATGGTGAAGTCGATGTAGTTGGTCAAAGAGCAAATTTATTGGTAAGTAAAGTTGCTTGGTAGAAGTATCGCCCTAATTTTCAAGTTTTTATGTAACGAGAGACAACTTTGTTTCAGATGTCAGTGCATCCATTGTACAATCTAGTTCAACAATGCGTCACGTATGCTAAGCAATATTTTCGAAACGTGTAACTTTCCTCAGCTTTTACATATTTTATCAATTCCAAGTCTTAGTATTAAAAGTCGTAAAATTATTGATTGTTGTTCGATGTTTTTGAAAATAAAAATAATTTCTTTTTTTTTGTAATTTTATTGCAGCACGTCAAGTTTTTCAAATAAATGATCACCTTTAGAACGCAATATTAATGTATCGTGTGTATTAACGGTTTTGAAACTTTTTGAAATGATTTAAACTACCTACGCCGAAAAAATTTTAAAAGGAAAACGATTTGGCATCCGGAATTTCGAAATGAAGTTCAGAAGAATGCTCAAAAATGACGAGTGAAATGCCTACTCGTTACGAATCCAAAAAGGTCGATTGAAAACATGAGCTTCGAAAAAAGAAGTAATGAAGCCAATCAGCTGTGTGGTTTCACCCTTTTCCCCAAATACGCATCTTATCATCTTAGCTGTACTCGAAATACGAGTACTTAGGTACAACATAACGATTTCGTTCGACGTACGATATGAACTGAGGGTAAAATTAGACCAGCATTTTTCACAGCTTCGTCGTCGCACATGCGAACTACGAGTATTTTCCTTCATGTGCATGTCAGCGTGACACTAGGCTAAAAATAAAATTACACAAAAAACGTTTTAGTAGAATCAAAATACAACACACTTTTGGTCGTCGAACTGTCGTTATACCGGCCACTCAAATTTTTTTCAAACTTCATGATATAGGTACTACGACTGTAAATTAATTAATCAAAATCACGTTATGTTACCAACCATAGTCAATTTTAATAATTACGTAAATTGTGTCGTTTAAATTAATACAAATATCGGTCTATGAAATGGTCGGGTTTAAAAATTGCTACTTTTTAATTATTAATGCAATCGTATTACTAATGCTTGCTGTGAAAATGGCATCGAATGATGAAAGTGATAATAATATTGTAAAGACGATGTAAGTACCTATACCTAATACCATCACCTATTCAAATCAAATCAACTATTGACGAATCGATTAATATAAACGCAATAATGGGATGATTTTCAGAAATATATCAAACTGGGCATCTGATATCGGAAGAGAGCTTTGGCATATAGGTAAAAATGTCACCAAATTGGATATAATTAAAAAAGTAACTACCCAACTAGTTCTTCATACTTCGATAAGCCTCTATCTCTAAACTTTTTCTTCATCATTCACTCATCCACACCCATTACCTGCGTATTTTATAGAGATACGTAAAAATGGAAGCAACCGTTCAACCTACAGACGGACAACAAATCCTGGAGACGATCGTGGTTCGCATGAATAAACTTATCAAAGAAAAGGTGGACGCCGTTATGGTAAATCATTCGAAACTATTCGTACCACACCCCTTGACGAAAATCTTCGATCGTCGTCAAACTATCTGTTCATTTTGTAGCGTATTCAAAATGCTTCGGTAAAAGCGGAAAGTGAGTTCGTAAAATTCACAATGGCGAAAGAAACCATCCCGTACCGTAGTTCGAAATTTTCCAATGTGGAAGTATTAGATACTAATTATACAATTGCTCAAAGTGATTACGACGTGCCGGCGAATTTAACTTTCGAAGATATGACTCTAACACGAGATCAGCATTTTAATAACGTTTTGGTGAACACTAATTATAGTTCGGTACATGTGCCTACGAATATTTACGACAGATGTGAGTAATCCTTTTTTTGTAATTGGTTTTCCTAATATCGATTTCCATCCTGTCTACAGGCAGTTTAGAAATTTATTCAAGTCTTTACAAGTAAGGTAGACATCATTCTTTCGTTCGCAGGGAACAAAGTTATCGAACCGATTTACTGGTCAGTAGAACTGGACAAAACTTTCGAAGAAAATTACGAAAAAGATCCATCGCTGATGTGGCAATACTTCGCTAGCACTTCAGGATTTCTACGACATTACCCAGGTTTCAAATGGATTTCACTTAAAAATTGCTTCTGTTCGCCTTAGCCTCAGCATCGGGTTGATAACGTTATCATTCTTTTTAAGCTTATCACTGGTCCATGTATCCGGACAAGTACGATTGTCGTAAACGAATTTGGTACGTACAAGCGGCTACATGTTCCAAAGAAGTAATTATAATGATCGACAATTCCGGTACAATGTATGGAATGAGAAACACCATCGCTCAACTTACAGTGGATTCGTTACTTCAAACTTTCAGCAATAACGATTACGTAAATGTTTTCCAATTAAGGGATGAGAAAGCAAACTACTTGGTCGATTGTTTCAACGATACTCTCGTTCAAGTTGGTATACCTAAGTTTAGTTTCTAGGTATCGAGTTACGATGTCTTACCTGTACCACATCGAGACTTTACTTGAATTCTTGTTTGACTTTAGGCTACGCCAGAAAATGTGGAATTGTTCAAACAAGCGTTGTACAACTTGTGTCCTGGAAACAAAATCAATTTTACGACCGGATTTTTACAAGCGTTTCATATGTTGCATAATGTAATTATTTACAAATATGGTTACAAATTTAAAAGTTTATTTTACTCGTAACTACCTATCTCAAGATGAAAATTACGTTGAATTGTTTATATAACTTTGTATCTATTTGTTGATTTTATACTTCTGGCTACTGGAAACGATTACTTCATACGACTAAATGCAGTTCATACAGAATAAAACCGAGCAAACCGAAAGACGTAATCAGGCTATCTTCCTACTGACGGATATGTTACCAGGTCAAAGTGAACTAGATGATATACGAAGGAGATATAACGAAATTTACAACGGCACAAATATACAAGTCGATTTATTTATTTACTTCATCGGTAAAGATGTACCGGAGATTAGAACGGTGCAGTGGGAAAATAAATGCTTGAAAAATGGTGAATAAGTTATATCCACTCGTACTAATACTTTTCAACCTATAATGATTTTTTTTAACGCCTTTATACTCCAACAGGTTCGATAGTGCACGTTCGAACAATGGACGAAGTACCCGAAGACGTACTCAAGTATCTTCCGGTAATAGCGAGGACTCAAAATGAAAACACCCAAAATTATCCCGTATCTTGGACTCATGTTTTTCTAGATACAAAGGTAAGACGTTAGGTCGACAATAAGAGTACCTAGGTAGTAGGTAGGTAGAGGTACCTCTACCTTGTACCTAAGATATAGAAAAAACACCACACCTAACCAATTTGCATACTTTACTTATTTCAAATAGAAAGATAAAGGTAAATTAAAAGGAGAGGATTTGCCTGAAAACGAAGACGACCATCCTGAATATGGTAATCTGAGCGAACCTTTCATAATGACCTCAGTCAGCACGCCAGTTTACAGAAAGCTAAATCGAGACTTGCCGGTACGAAATGCAAATTTTTGACAATTCGCGGATTTATTTATTATATGTTTACTTCATTACATATTAATGTTGAATAGCAATTTATTCGATTGATAGCCTGGAAAAGAGGAAATGATCGGAGTGGCCGCCATCGATGTTCCTGTTTCAGATTTCGAAAGACTAGTCATATCTCATAAAGTGAGCATCGAAATTTGTGTATCATTTTCATCAGTGGTTTGTACCCGAGTGTTGGGTTTAATTGCATATGGACGATTTTCAGATCGGTGTCAATGGATACGCTTTTATCGTCACAAATAACGGATATTTATTGTTTCATCCGGATTTAACGCCTGTGGTAAGTGATCTTTGATTTATTAATTTATCGATAAAGAATCCTAATTAGGTATGTGTTTGTTTAATTTCTGGTACGATGCGGACTCATTTAGAAAGATGGAGCTTTTAGAATCAATTTCAACAGCGTTGATTTAACTGAGATAGAATTTTACGACGATAATGAAAACGAACCGAGAAAACCGAATGAAAAAATTGTAGAGGTAAAATTTCATCATTGATAACAGTGGCGTATTTAATAGGGAAGTCAAGGAAAGTCCGATTCCCCCCCTCCTCCCCCCAAATTTTCAAAAGAATTACATTTCTATGAAGTGGTAATAAAAAATAAAAATTTAAAACCTTGTAAAAGTAGTTCAAAAATTATGCAAGATATTAAAAAAAAATTCGTGTCGATTCAAACTTTCATGTTCCATGAGTTGAATTTTCGCATGCGATTAATTTCAATTCATTATAATTTATGAACAGAATTTTTTAGAAGACCTTACGAAATTTGAACCATCAAACAATTTAAAAATTAGAAATTGAGAAAAAAAGTTTAATTATAATTCAAAAGAAAAGAAATTATAGTGAAAATTTTTTGTTTTTCAATTTGTACTTTTTTCGTGTGGTTTCACTAGAACACTAGTTTTATGTTTCTTTTGATATATTTTGAAGGCACGAGGGCGGGGGCATAAAAAAATGATAGATTATGAATTACAGAAAATTTTAAAAATTTATAATTTCGGAAAATTATTGGATCATTAAAAAATTGAAGGTTTTTATATCAATTTTGAAAAATTTGTCAGTTTTGGAAAAATCGTTTATTTAGTTAAAGTTGTCAGTTTTGAAAAGTTGTCAATTTTGAAAAACGTGTAAATTTTGAATTATGTTCAATTTTGAAAATTTTTCAATTTTGGAAAAATTGTTAATTTTTAAAAACTTGCCAGTTTTGAAAAAGTTGTTAATTTTAAAAAATGTATCAATTTTTTAAAAAGTTTAATTTAGGAAAATTTGTCAATTTTGCAAAATCAGTGAATTTTGAAAACTTTGTCAATTTTGGAAAATTGGTAAAATGTTGAAAAATTTGTCAATTTTAAAAAATGTTTAATTTTGAAAATTTTTCAATTTTGAAAATCTGTCAATTTAAAAAAAATTTTCAATTTAAAAAAAAATGTTCATTTTGGAAAATCTGCCAATTTTGGAAAGTTTGTCACTTCTGAAGTTGTCAATTTTTAAAAATTTGCCAGTTTTAAAAAAGTTGTCAATTTTAAAAAATTAATCAATTTTGAAAAATTTTTAAACTTTAAATAATTTTCAATTTTGAAAAATCTGTTAATTTTGGAAAATCTGTCAATTTCAAAAAATTTGTCAATTTTGGAAAAATTGTTAATTTTTAAGTCAATTTTAAAAAATATATCAATTGTTTAAAAAGTTTAATTTTGAAAAATTTGTTTTAAAAAATTTGTCAATTTTTAAAATTTTTCAATTTTGGAAAATTTTTCAATTTTGGAAAATCTGTTAATTTTGAAAAAATTGTTAATTTTGGAAAGTTTGTTAATTTTGGAAAGTTTATCAGTTTTGAAAAGTTGTCAATTTTAAAAAATGTATCAATTTTGAAAAAAGTTTTTTTTTTCGAAAATTTGTAAATTTTTAAAAAATTGTCATTTTAAAAAATCTGTCAATTTTTCGAAAATTTGTCGATTATAAAAAAATTGTCATTTTAAAAAATCTGTTAATTTTGGAAAATCCCGCAATTTTTGAAAAACCATTAAATTGTGAATTAAAATTTTTTTAAAAATTCAACGATTTTGGGAAATTTGATAATTTTTGAAAATTTAGCATAAACTTCTGACTTCCTTATATTTTTGCTCTCAGAATCGCCACTGATTAATATTGGATGCGTGTGCAGGCCTAAGTATAACGATCAGAATAACACACACTTTATCATTTTATAGTTAAGAAGACGAATGGTGAATCAAGAAAACGGCACAATGGAAAACATGACTATTAAATTTCATTACGACAATCAGGTAATGATATTCCATAAATTCGAGGAAAATCACCACTGTCGAAATAAGTAAATACTGAAAATTAATACCATTAGGCAACGTCAGGTTGAAAAATTTTCTCTTTTTTGCTTCAAAAAAAATGTGAGATTTCTTTAGTTAATTTTCTACTTTAAAAAATTGAGATATTTTTTTCAAAAAATGTAAAATTTCTTTAGTTAATTTTCTACTTTAAAAAATTGAGATACTCGTTATTCTGAATCTGAGTAAATTCAGAACAATTTTTCTCTGAGAAAATAAAAAGAATTATTTCTGAAAAAAAAAAAAAAGATATTTTAATTATAAGAAAATTTTCAATTTTCCCATTTTCCACTTTCGCGCGTTTCCAGGTCGTAGCTCATTTTGCTTTTAAAATTTTGGGCGTTGCCCGATAATTCGAGCTGCAATGAAATTGCTGTTCATGCCACTAAGCTAATTAATTTTGTCTAATTACAGACACGCGTTGGTGCAGAATTAAGAAATTATTATTACGCGCCTTTGAAATGCAGTCCATTCACATTAGGCTTAGCCTTACCCAAAGGTTACGGCAATTATTGGATCAAAACAACTGAGGAATTGAAACGTAAATTCTATTTCTTTTTTAGTTAAGCAGTTCTTTTGATACCTATAATTTTATCAAGATATTTTTTCATTTTTCCAGCGGAAAACTATTCTCTTTATTTCGAGGGTGATTGGAATATTCATCCAAAATGGTAGGTAATTAGTTTATTAATTTCGGGAAAAAACATTGACGTCAGTTTTAAATGAACCTTTCGCACAGGACTTATTGCGATTTCAGAACGAGAGAAAAATACGCTTACGAAACTCCGAGACTAAAATTGCAAAAATTCTTATCCATGATATTTCCAAAAGACGGTGGTAATTTTCATTGGTACGACGAACATCCCAGCGAAAATGATAACTTGAATTTTAACGATTCTTTTAGTAAGTCGATTAATCCTACAATCCATTAGAGAGGATTAATTTTTTCAATTATCGTACTAACCCAACGTTTCATGACTTCATTTCTAGACGAATGCTTCGCTAACGATACCACTCGAAAACCACCTGGAAATTATTTCTGTGAGTGAACTTATCTAAAATTTATCGATCGTAAAACCGAACTAAATAATTATTTTGACAGGTGATAGAGAATTAATGGAGGTTTTGTTTTTCGATGCCAAACTCACTCATCAAGAATTCGTCGAGCAAGTTTCGAAAGACGAGTGAGTATTGGTATATTTTTACACCTTTTGGAAAAGTTATGTATTTAATTACTAAGTACTCAGAATTCGTATGTATTTTCTCTCCTTAAAACAGAATGGAGTACTACTCTAAAAATGGAATTCAAGTGAAGTTTGTGTCAACTCAGAGTGGACTGACGAGATGGAAAAATTTGAATGAAAGTGCAAAGAGTAGAAAGTACGTATCGAATGTGTTTAAAAACTTCTCACAAGAGGGCAGGGGTGCTGTAAGGGTAATTTTTTGAAGAGTAACTCATCAAATTGTTTGGTGGGTGGAAAATTTTTGCCTTCCCCTAAAATCAATCGCACCCCCCCCCCTCACAGAGAATAAATTACAGCCCAAAAATGGGTAATTACATATAAGTTTTTCTAAAAAATTCGCTCTCGCTTCGCTCAGGCTGGCAGTGTCTCTTCTGATACATTAATAAAGCATCTTTAACAGTGGCGAATCTGAGAGGAAAAATACAGGGAAGTCAGAAAGTTGATATTTTGGTATAGGTGTTTTCAAAAATCATCATTTTTAAAAAATTTCTAAAAATTGTCGTTTCCTTAAAAACTGAAAAATTTTCAAAAAATTATTAAATTTTTAAAAATGCAAAATTTTCAAAAATTTTTGAATTTATAAAAATTGTTAGTTTTTTAGAAACTGAAAATTTTTCAAAAATTGCCAAATTTCTCAAAATCGCTGAATTCTTTAAAATTCTCTAATTCACAAAAATCATTTATTTTATAAAAATTACGGAATATTCAAAAATCATTATTTTTCAAAAATTATTGAATTTTTAAACTTCTTAAAATTTCTAAAAATTGTCAGTTTTTCAAAAATTGTAAAATTTCTCAAAATTGCTGAATTTTTTAAAATTTTCTAAATCACAAGAGTTATTTATTTTACAAAAATTACGGAATATTCAAAAATCTTAATTAACATGGATATGTTTTTCCCGCTGGGGGCGGGGGTAATTCCAAAATCCCGCGAGACGCTGATCCGTAAAGACCCTGATCCGTGAGACGCTAAGTCATTATGACTTTTGAAAACATAAATTTGTGATAGTTTTGACTTTCTGATATTTTGTTAGAACGACGACTTTTAAACATAGATGTTTTTTTTCTGACTTTTGGTCAGACTTTTAATATGACATTTTTTATGACTTTTAAAAACTTGAAAAAATTTCATTTTTTTGTTTTTTTTTTTAGTTTTGACTTTTTTTTTCACCTTAATCCAAAAAAATCGTGGATGACTTAACTCGTACTTCAAAAAAATCAGAAATTTCTGTATTTACCTAATTCCCACAAAATTAGTACCTACCTATGTCTTTTGAAGTCGATGGTCGATCAACATTTTCTGAAAATTATCTGACCATTTGAAAAATCTTCCAAAGTCTTCTGAAAAAGCATACAACTTACCTAAATTTAGGATATGTAGTAGTATGAAATTGAAAAAAAAATTCTGAGGTCCTCCAAATGCAAGCTGAAATTTTTTTATTTTTCTTGGAGAAATCATAGGTAATCAGAATCACTATACAACAGCATAGTTCCATGATAGCACATATAGGTCGTAGGTATGAAGAAATAACGTACATAAGAGTTATAAGTTCATAATCTTACAGTTGAAAGACACCCGAGGTACGTGTTTCTTGAAACGGTAATTACTTTAAAGTTAACATAACTTAAATTCAATTCCCGCTTCCAATAAATTTAACGTCCAGAGAACGTCGCAAGTCGACTCGCAATTCGTCTGGATAAATAATTGGATTTTCTATTCGCGGTAATAACAACACACGGACGTTGTTAGATTAACGTATAAATTCAAATATAATGCCTTCATAAGTAAAGTACTAAACGAAGGGTAAATTGCCCAATTAGGAAGTTATCCTCGATACCACGGGGTCTGGTTAAGATAAATTATGAAAATCCTTACATAGCGTCGGTTTAAATGATACGCCTATTAAAATCTCTTTTGAAGTTACCAAAAAGGGTGAGAGATTTTACACACTGAAGAACAGACTCCTCTGAGCGTGAAATTAAGTCGCAATAAAGATTGTTCCGACGTCTTCGTGATGTCTGCAAGAAAATTCTTTGAATTTTGAATCGAAATGAGATAGGTATTTGAACAGTTCGTATCTAACCCTACCCTTCGCTCGACTTACATTAACAAAAAACCATCAAGATTATTCCACTTTATAGAGTAAACTAGAAGCTATACCTATTTATCATATTCTTCCTCTGTTTAGTGCGATTTGGAAAATGGAAAATTCAACAACCTCGCAAAGCGGAAGCCGAATCATAACGTCCGCGAACTAATTACCTATCAAAAATAATTAAACCATTCGCTCGTTAAGTTTTCTTCAGTATCATTATACCCTTGATTCGCCGCACATTCCAAGTACTTTGCATAATATGTACACTTTGTCTGAAATATCGCAGCGAATCAAACGCCATTAACAAAAATCTAGCCCTGTTTGACTCTATACAAACAAAGTTATTTTAATTAAGCACTCGAAAATGTGTCCCTGTCACCGTCCAGTGACCACTACACTGTATGTCTTTTTTTGGTCCTTTTATCAACAACAGCATTTGTTTTTGTTTTATGTTGCACCCTGTGATGGTGTGAACGGTTAAGTGGTATTGTTTTACGAAGGCGTTTTTCTCGTCGTGTTCGCAATTTTAAACAAAAACTAGTCTGTAAACCTAATGATGTACAAAAGCAACGAAAAGCCATGCAAAATGTCCCGCAATAGGCGAAAAAAAACGCCTACTTTCAGTGACGCGAGACTACATACATCAACTCTCGCACAGTACGATTTTCTACTGTAATTTATGGAATTTGTGGGGCTCACCTTTTTTCCCCTAGATTTTACTGACGCGAATCGCGTAATTATCTCGTTTATGGGACAGTGTTTCGTAAATTTCATTTTAACGTAAAATAAGTTGTAAGGCGAGCATTTTTTCCTAATTTTTGTGGAAGCATTTTACATTTTTCTGCAAATTTTTCTTTTTTATTTTTTTATATCGCGGTTTAGTCACAGAATTTTTAATTCTGTTTCGCTACTTTTTTCATTTTATTGGAAATATTTTTCACTTTTTACGAAACAAAGTTTTGAACTAAAAATACTTTAAAACGAAATGCATTTATTGAAGAGAAACTCAATTTCTATTTTTAAAATATGGGTATAAATAATATGGCACATGGGAAAACAAATGTTAAATTTTCGAATTAAGATGTGGATTCGAAAAATATTTTGATGTTCTTGATTTTGAATTTCATGATTGTTGAAAAACTGTCGTTGGCTCGTTGACCTTACATACCTATAAAAAATATTTCTTGGTATT
>FIZV01035275.1:0-11845 GCA_900050545.1 Trionymus perrisii | reverse complement strand
GAATTTTACGTAGAATTTTTTTTTTATAAGCTTTATTGCTTTTCCCGCCATATTAAGCATTTAAAGCATACCTACATTATACTTATTAAAAGAGATTAAATTTAAATTAATAAATCAAAATTTTTTTCCTTTTTAAATTTGATTTGAATATTTAATTTGGAAGGCCCCCGTCACTGATAAAAAAATGGCGTAGGTGTCTATAAAAAATGTGAATAGTTGATATATCCACAAAGGTAATGTAGAATAGAAGTTCTTCACGAAAGTGATTATGATTCAGTTATAAAAACCACGATTTCTTTTCCCTTTCATTTGTTCGGATATGCAATTTAAATAGCATCGTAGCTTGACAGTCAGTCCAAGGGGCTTCATTTCCGATCCGATGTTCATTTCTGACAAAATTATTAAGTACTTAACTACCTATTGCTGAATAATTTTTAACTTTTTTTTCAGGTGGAGGTTTGATGTGTTTGTTTTTACCAAACACAACACGAGAACCATTGTCTTAATAATTGATGTATTTATTTTTTTACGTTTTTGTTGTAATTTGTTGATTATTATTGTTTTTCAATGTATTTATTTTTGTTATTTTATAAGAATTTGAAGAATAATTTTTATCATTTTTTGTGATTATAATTTTATTAAAATAATTTCTTACTGCTTTTTTCATCTTCGTTTGTAAATAAAAAAACTTTTCATAATTTTGAATGCATTCTTTAAGTTTAAGTTACTACCTAAAATATAGGTAATCTTTAAAAAAAGAGTGAAATACTTTATTGGAATTTTTTAATTTTTAATTTCCTATTGTAATGATAATTTGGCTTTAAATTTATTCATTTTAGTGCGATTTGTGACAGGAATATTTTCTCAAGACACAGAGCATCTACCTAATAAGATTATGAATTTTATGAATCATTCTTTGCTATAAAATATTTCCATCTTTTTGTGTTTCTATATTCAACTCCAAAAATAAAATGAAAAAAAAAACACTAAACTAGTTGCGAGTACAAATTTTAAAAGGATTTCTGTTTATAATTGAATGGCATGGCCTTCACTACATAGTTCACAATTTTATCAAATGAAATTCACCTTTCTTGGGTTAAATGGTATGATAACACTTTGAATAAATTTAGATTTCTCAACGCTACGTGCATACATAAATGAGATAAAATATTTTCAAAGCTTGAAAAATATGAAATGAGTATCCTATGCACTTAACTACTTAGGGAAGCTTTTAGTTATGGTTTTTAGTACCTAGCGCAGCTATATCTCCGGGAATAAGTAAATAGGTACCTACATTTTAGAAGTGGACCTCATTTTGCGTACCTGCACACAATTGTGATTTATCGCGCAGAAAATTAAAAAAAAAAGAATTGCAGATAACACTAAATATATTAGGTATGTCTAACTTGTTGAATATTATTGGTAACGAGGTAGATGTACCTATATATATTCTTATCAAAGATAAATACAAAAACAAAACAAAAAAAAATATACGATAAATAAGTAATAAAACTAAACGGATGTACAGTGAAAAAGCAAGATATACAAATAATTTCATGAGTCTTACATCAAAATTAGGCTTTTTCAGTAGGTCTACTGAAAATTACCTAATTGGAGAACGATTTTTCGGCAGTATCCATAAATGAAGCTAACTTCACGTCTCTGTTACTCAATCCATTTACATCATGAGAAGACAGAGTGACTTGAACTTTATTATAAACATTGAACCATTCTGGATGATGATCCATTTTTTCAGCTAACAATGCAACTCTGGTCATGAAACCAAAGGCCTAAAATACAAAGTACACGAATTACTCGATAAAAATTTAGCAACTATAGCAACTTGCATAATTCTATGAATTACTTGAAGCTGAAATATTTTGTTACTCACTTCATTGAAGTTTTTGAAAACGAATTCTTTTTTAATGGCATCGCGGCCTTCAACTAATGACCACTTATTTGAAAGTAGAGGTTCCAATTTCGTTGACCGTTCTTCTGAAGTTAGCTTGCCAGGCTGACAATTTCGAAAAAGAATAATTACAGTCGATAATTCTTTCATAAGCACTAAAAATTTCTTGCATGTATTTTTCACTCACCATTTTTTTAGATGATAACCTTTTTATCACTTTTTGTTGGAAGATGGTTAAATTTAAAATTTTTGTAAACTGTAACACAACAAACACAATATGAATATCGAGCGTATAAAACAAGCGTGCTGTTCGTTCGGTACCACCCAAAAGTGAGCAAGGTTGTATGAAATGTTAATAGTATACTACCATCTCTACAGCCCTTTCTTGAGCTCGAGCGGGAGATATCAATAGGATTGGTGGTATGATTCAAGGTACTCAGACGAATGAATGTTCCCCACGGCGTTTATAAATTTCATTAGATATGGTATTATCAAGGAAACTGATTCGGCTAAGCGCAAATAAACAAATTAATGTATGAGTGAACTTACACTATTCATAATTTCTACGGTTTCATGAGATGTGAAATTAAGCCATCAAATTAATTTTCTATTACTCTTCGTTATTCACGATCACGAAAAAGAAGTGAAAAAGTTATTCTTGTGAAAATCTTGTGATAAAGAAAATTACTGATAAGCACAATTTCATTCTTCAGTTTGTGTACGAAGTACGAACGAACCTGTTCAGTTGTTCGTAACCTACCTATGGCGAAAACGTTTGCTTTCTTTTCTCACGTGATCACTGCATTTTTCCCATATGTAGCAGTTAGTGTTTTACTTTTTAGAAAGGAGGTAACTAGTGCTAAATTAGCCGGCTACAAGTTACGAGAAATTTTTAAAAAATTAATTAGTGGGTCAACAACGAGTCAGGGGTCACTAAACTCAACCACAAAACTAGGTCAAGTTACACATTAGATATCAACTTTTTTTTTAAAAAGTCATACACTTGCTAAGAAAAAATTAACATAACATTTTCTCGAATGACAGAACAGTAGGTATACCCAACTGCCCCGGCTAGCTTGAATTGGAGAACGAAGATGGGTCTTGGGACAACAGTTCCACTCGTCTGTATCATACATTATGTACATCGACTGCTTAGATGCAGGACCCCGTAACCCACCATTTTTGAAAAAGTAAGGTTTTCGCAGTTTCTGCTTGCTGAAGTAACTACCTAAACTACCAGAAAATGCAAAAACCTCACTTTTTCAAAAATGGTGAGTTACGAGGTTTTGTATCTAAGCAGTCGACATTTAAAAATTTGTGGAGAAAACAGTCATGATAATACTTTGAAAAAACAACCTCACTTTATATTTAAATAAAGAAAAAACATATTTTTTGCATATATACACACAATTTAATTCAGAAAATACAGCAATACCGGTAACAAACTGATAATGGTTTAATATTAGGTTAAGATTTCATAACTACTTAAACTTAAAATTTCTTTTCATACAAATTAAAAATAATACGAAATAACAAAAAATGATACGCATCTTGTTACATTACATTTTATCGAAGAAGCGTATGAAAGCTTCATTTCACAAGTTTTAAATTCATCGCTAAAGTAAACGCATACTAAAAAACATTTCGAAATGGTAGACAATGAGAAATTATTATTATTGAAAAAGTCAAAAAATACAATCTATTAAATAAATTTTTTTAGACTTTACGTACCCCTAGGGTGCAACCGTGTAAAATTGATAAAAATTTGAATTGAAAAAAAAAGAATGAAATAGTTCAATAATTAGATAAATAAATGCTTCAACATTGGAACTTATTTTTATGGAAAACTGAAAACTACCTGTAAAATTACACATGTAGGTTTAGCTATATTCAGAAAAGTATTCTCTTACACGATGAAAAAAAAAAAGGAACAGGAGCCTAGACGAATAGCATGATTTACTGATTTGATTCCCACGAATTCAAAATTTGAACGCTATTCCTTATCAAGCTTATTCGAAATAAATTTTAATCGAAACGATAAGACATTGAAAGGACTAATCAATTTCCTATAAAATGTTATCCCAATTAAAGTATAAGAAAACGTTTATCAGATTGCTGCTGCGGATAAGTTGAGGGCAGACTTTGTTGCACTTCTTTCTCTTTTTCTTTTTCTCTTTCCTTTTCTCTTTCTTTCAAACGATGATATTCAGCTTGATTTTTGGCCAATCTTAGAGCAGCATCTTTTTGTTTGATCAAATATTCAGGCATTCCTGTAAACAAATGAAACGAATGGATCACACAATAGGCCTTACTGTTTAGTACGAAGTAAATTAAAATGTATTCACCTGTAATTGAGTAGAAAACTGAAACATATTGTGGTATAGTAAGGCCAGGGTTATCAAAGTAGGTAATGGTATACTCAATTCCCGGCTGTAAAAACAGAAATTAGCAATTGCAAGTTGCACCAAAACCTAATGTATTAAATTGACGATATAAATAAAATAAAACAGTAAAATGTAATCACTTTGTCAAAATCTTCTTTGGGTTTTATAACAATGTGAGACCAATACTCTTTTACTCGATGACAATGAGGGTTTTCGGGACACGAAGGATGTTCAACACTTTCGCTCACAATAATCATCAATTTTTTTTCATTATCAACTTTATATCTTCGATTGCAAACGTAGTCACGATTGTAAAACATTCTCTGTAAGGCATAACAGTATTACCTAATGAAGGAAATTGAGATGAATCCAGAATTCTAAATTTCTTACAGGAAATAAAAACTCCCAATATAAAATATCACTGGTAGATTTACTGTCCGAATCTACAACGAACAGTTGCACAGAATTTTCATCCCACTCTTTTCTGTACTTGCAGTCTATTTGGACTTGGAAAAAATCGTTAGCAGTAATATCGTTCCATTTTCCATAAACTGAAATTACATGAAGTTGTGAGTAAATTCAAACTATGAAATTACAACATGCTAATTCATACGATATATAACGCGTTCTACCTTTATAGACATATAGTCCTTGGCCTTTATATTTTTCATGCTCTTTTTTCCATATTTTCATATGCATACTCGTATAAAATAGTTCCCATTCATCTTCATCTGAAAACAAAATATTGGGCGGTTAACATTTGTTCTGAATACATGAATTTATATCATTGTAGTACTCACTATGTAAATGTTTACAGCGATCGCAATCGCACAGATTTTCTGATGAATTTTCATCCTCATTTTGGTAATTGCTGTTATTTTCGTATAAATTTTTAGCCACTTCCATTTCTTTTTCTAATCTAAAAAATTGAAATATAAAATGAACTCTGGTTACAAACGTATTTAATGCGTTAAATTATTAATTTAATGGTTCGCCGCTACCTTATAAGTTCATCCTCAGGTATTCTCTGTTTCTCCCATAAGAACAAACCAGTAGCACTGGCAGCGTAAAGCAATTTATTCCGTTTGAGCGCATTAACGCTAAATCTTTGTAAACGAAGTACAAAACTGAAATCGCTCCAAAATTTTTTATAAAATAAAAACATTTGATGGCTTCCTTTCATCCTGTGACCGAAAGCAAATAAGCACTGCTTCTTGCATGATTTCAATATCTTTGATGAATGCTCTTTGAAGCCGGTAGCCAACTTCAATGATTCGAGATTAGAATAAAATTGTTTAGAAAATGTAAAGTTGAAATTTTTCCGAAAATTATTGATAGACGATTTCAAACTTGAGGAAGTCGTATAACCGGAGAATAACTTTCGCTGCATTTTTAAAGTCGAATCAGCGATGTAAAATGGTTTCAGGGTGTTTACACAAAACATTTTACTTCCTTGGCATTACCAGATGTGAATAGAATTATTAACTTTTAACCGCACATGCATTTGACATTAACATTACTAATCTGTCGAAAAATGTTGAAAACTTTGAACATACAACATACTTTGAACCAATCGAACTTTTTAAGTTTTTTGCGTTTCGAAAATTTTTTTCTTATCAAATTTCGCATTCACTCACATTCACAAGGCTCTATCTACTATTTTTATTCGGAACTAAAAATTCCAAAAGTAAATTAATGAGCAAAGTCGTTCAGTCGTTCACTATGCTCTGAATAAGTAATTTTTGGTAATTTACAACACTTATTACGTAAATTACACCGTCATAATAATGATGAACAAAGTCAAAAACATGGTCAGTTGCTCAGTTGGTCAAAGTCAAAAACAAAGCGGATCGACAGAGACAGAAACAGAATCGACTTGAGAATCGACAGAGCAAATCCGAATTGCGTTAATTATTTTGAGTGGAGATGTATAAATAACTAAATAAGATTGTTTGGTTTAACGTAATTTATTAATTAAATTAACAACTTAACAAGTGATTGATTATTAAACATCCAGTTGTTATCGATGAATCGTTTTCATAGTTCAATGATTTTAACGATTTTAACAAAAAGGCTAAAAATTCGAATTTAAGTGTTGTGATAAACGTTATCATTCTATCGCATCACTTTCTTAAAAAAGAGGCGGTGTATAGATCTCATTCAGATTGTAAATTTCTTTAGTTTTCTTCATTATCTAATATCTAGTGAGTAGCCTGCTATTGATTCAGCTTTTCCAAATATTCAAGAATCACTCTTGTGTTGTATTCCATACTACTGGGTACCGAACTAAAGCACTTTCGGTATGTATGTTTTCATCCTAAAAAGTAAACACGTTCGAAGAATAATTTCAAATGCAGCATTAACTCTATTTGCAAATTCGTCAAGGAGCTTTCGTTTCATTGTAATCGTTTGTGATTATTTTATTTTTTCAATGCTTATTAAAATTCACCTTTTGCACTTTTGTAGATATGAACATTAACCGTAAAGATCACAATGTTTAATTTTCATTTAAGCAGTTGAAATTTTTTTACTAGTTTATTCTTCTGTCATTACCAAGTCATATTTTTGAAAACTAAGTATTTTGACTTGTTTGTGAGTAAGTATTTAGCAGAGTGGATGCTTTGTTTCAATTTGATATTAGGATCAGTGATCTCCTGCTGTCAAGTTTTAATTTCAACTTACGTGTATTCAATTCCAGTGTGGTATTCACATTCAGTTTCGTGAAACGTGTGCTACATTGAAACGTATTCGTATTTTATATAATTTCCAACTTCTGTGCTTTGGTTTCAAACTGAAGAATAATCATATTGCATGAAGTTAACGGTGTTTCTTGGTCGAGTTGTGTAAAAGTACAATGTTTCACCTGGTTGTCCCCAAAATAATTTTCCTCTGTTGAAACAATGCATTATGTGAGGTATGGTATGTTTGGTGAACGTTACATACATTTGTCTTTAGTTCACACAGGAATTTTGTATCATCGTTCGAGGTATTTAAATTATTAATTTAAAAAATGCTAGGCTGTACTCTCAACATGAAAACTTTTAATAATCAACTTTAAAATGCAACTCAATATTTTACTTCAGAAGTACACATAAATTGTTGATTTTTTCCGATACATTTCCTATCCGATTGTGTGAGTTAGCTCTTACTTAAATAAATAAAATTTTACCAGGGGTAAAAACTTAATTTAAAAATACAGTCAATGCTTGTGTATATACTTTTGTCAAGTTTCCAAGTTCGTAAGTAGTGATAAAATTTTGTGGCTTACTCGAAGTAGTGTTGGAAAATATCTAATTCTTACAAATTTATTCGCAGATTGATAAGTTCTTGTGAGCACGAAGCATATTTTGAATTGCTATTTTCTCTGTTTCATTTTGATGTTATTTTTTTTTTAATTTTTGAAAAAAAATGTTCCGCCGTATTTTTCCAAGCATAGCTAACAGTTTCCAAACTAATAAGGATAAAACGGCAATAAGCATTCGTCTATCGTTCTGCGTAGGTAGAAAAAAGGGTGAATTTTTCGTATAACATGACGCCCACTATTCTGCCATCGAGTAAGGAAAATATTGCTAAAGTTTTCGTAACTGACGATTTGCTAACCTTGTAAAAAAAATTCCAAATCAATAGAATATTTCTCAGCATTATCATTTTTTCAAGAACCATTACTCGGTGGTTTATTGTCTCACCTGAATCGTACCGTCCTAATGTATTTTTAATATTTAAAAAAACTAATTCGTATAACTTCATTGTCTTATAAGCTGATTAGTAATTATCAATTAACTCCCACTCTGCATACTTCACATGAAATGAAAATTATCTTTTTACTGGCGCGAAATACATAAAACGCGTGGGTTTCTGTCTGCTGAACGGACGTTGTCGTCAAACGGTCTCTTCACGTACGTAATTTAAAGCGTAATGTCAGAATTTCACGTTGGCGTGTTATCAGTGATAATGGTTTAAGATTTTCATTTTTCCGCCGTTCGGCGGGGGTGAGATTTCTCGTACGAATACGTGGGATACGACGAAAAGCGGGGCCGATTTAACCATTTTGTAAACCTCTTCCCCTATGATTTCTCTTGTTACCATGACGACATCCGACATACTTAATCTCATGAGAAAAAAATTACTCTATTTCGGGGTTTCCTAACATAATATTCGGATTTAGTAGCTTTTAAACCGCTTACGGGGAGGGGGTGTTTGAATTTTTTATTTTTTCCAGTATTTTGTTATTCGCGTCGTCGTCTAGCGAAAGTTTGCTGTGCCGTAGTTGTAGTTCTCAGTGTAGTGTCGGGTTGATATATATATTTTTTAATTGAAGCTTTGTAGAGTAAATGTAAGTACGAAGAGATATTTTCATTTTAAAGTTATAGGTACATATTAATATTTTACTATATTTTATTTACGTAAGTTATAATGAGTTGTTCAGAGTGCAAGTAGGTAAGATGAAGGGGGTATTTGCAGGCCTGTGCAGAGGGGGGTGGAAAGGGGGTGTTTCCCCCCAGGCCCGTGTTTTTTTGGAGGGCCCGCTGAGGGTTCACCGTAGTGCTAAAAAAATCTGCTTTAACCAAAAGGGCACTAAAAAAGCTCTTCTAACATTTTTTTCCTCCAGGGCCCGGATTTCCTCTGCACGGCCCTGGGTATTTGCTAACAAGAGGAGTTCGTTTAGCTCGCTAATTAATTTTATAAATTTATGTATCAAGAAATTGAAAGTTAGGATAAATCGTTTTTTTCCTTCAGAAATTAATTAAGGGATATCTAAATTGTTGCGCTCGCATCTCGTTCAAAATTATTAGAAATTTTTGATAAAATGCTAACTTCGGTGGAATATTGGAACTTAAAATAAGAAATGGCAATCGTGAAGTGAAAATTCAGCAATGATGATGTTGCATAGATTTTTGTATTTCACTCGCTGTCGCTGCATCAGGTTGAATTACAATTTTTTCAAAAAATGAATTTTCAATTTTTTTGTAGTTTTGAATTCAAGTTCATCCTAACAAAACTTACTCAAGTGGGAGGTGACATTTTTATTCACGTCATAAAATGATTGTTTGATAGTTTACTTTTATCTACACGTATAGAGTTTTCATAACCCTGCTGGGACAGTTGAAACATGAAATACGTACTGCATACTCGGTTTCGAAAGAGCATGGAGTAAGACTCATTGAACAGATCATTTTAAGTGTGGGATGGAGTTGTAATATTCCCCGAGGATTATAAAACTTGATACGGTTAAACGAGGAAACACTTTTGAAAAAATAATGAGAGGTTTTAAAATATTATAAAATGGTAAAATACTTGCAAGAGAAAGATTTCAAATTTTTGATTCGATAATTTTTTTCATTTCATTGGTGAGCAAGAAAATGGAGAGATTTTTCATTTAGATACGATCATGTGATTTGATGCTGTTGTCAAAAAATACTTTGAAAGTTTTACAATGTTGAACTCGCGAATGATTTTATTTTCCTTAAAAATTGAGAGGATTTTTTTATTCCAAAAAAGTGAGTTTTTTTTTGCTTCTAAAATGAACTCGCGAATGATTTTATTTTCCTTAAAAATTGAGAGGATTTTTTTATTCCAAAAAAGTGAGTTTTTTTTTGCTTCTAAAAAATTGAGCTAACAAATTACAATTTTCCTATAATTTTTTTTAATCTCCAAAAAATTAGGATTAGATTTTTCAGTTTCAAAAAATTTCAGAAAAAATTTGAAGATTTTTTTAAATTTAATTTATCAAAAAATCAGTAAATTTTGAATTGCAAAAGATTTAGAAGTTTTTTATTACAAAAAAATCAAATTTTTTCTCTCCAAAGCAAAGCACTGAGAGATGTTTTTCTCCAGGCTATCTGACACTCCTACGAAGTCCTGCATAAGTCTTCTTTTTTGTTTCAGCCTCCTGATATTCTACCTACAAATTCCCTGCTTTTTCGTCAAATTATGTTGAATCTCTTGCACTTTTCACATTTGAAAGCAACCCCTGTCAAAGTACTAAGTCATCGCTCTACGTTTACTTCGCATTCTCAAATCATTCCTTGATTCGAAATAAGTTCGATATTATAGTAAAAAATTTTCAATTTTGTGCCAAATACACTTGAAACGAGAAATTATTCACCAAAAAGCAACCGCAATGGGTGGAACAAGAAGTTATTATGATGAAATGTTGTAATTACGATGGCAGTTTTATTCGTCACACCGGATAATTAGCGAAATTACTTCCTTGCGTTAACTCTGTAATAGTCAGTTATTCTTTACGTTTTAATTGTTACTGTGATCATGTTTATCATGTTTAAAATCGCGATAAACGAATAAAACTATGATATTAAACACCTTTCCATGCACCTTTCCCTCAATTTTATGCTATTTATCTAACTCTCGTGCCTACCTACCTTATTACCGAAGATAAATAGATTAGGCACATTTTGGATTAAGTATTCGTTTTGTCGATTTTATTATTTGACTACGGTATAGACGACATGGATTATAGGTGTTGTGAAATTTTCATTCGGTATTCGCACTAAATTAATATCGTCTGCTGTAATGAGCCAATTCAACATACTATGTATACAGGGTGTCCGGTGAATGGATAGCAATATTTCAGATTTGGATATAATCGGGTACAATTGAGGGTAAGAAAAAATGTTAGATGAAGGTGTTGTCTATCTCAAAAACTGAAGGGGCAAACTACTTTTTTTTGGAAATAAAGGTGAAAATCCCTATTTTTGACCATAGGAGTAGGTAGCTACTAGCTAGCTAGGTACGAGGTAGTACTTCGAAAAGTAAGCAAAATTTTACTATACGTATTTTTGCTTAACTTGCAAATTGAGGAGGTTACGAAAGGATTTTATTACAAAAATTACCAAGAAAATAGATAGTACATTGAAAATGGGACAAATTTCATCATTATCACTTCTTGCCTAACATCAAAATTTGAAAAGTTATTTGAGTTTGAAAAGTTTCAAAAAATTGTAAATTGTAAATTTGCCAACTTCAAACTCGAATAACTTTTAAAAAATTTAGGTGTTAGGCAAAAAGCGATAATGATGAAATTTGCTCCATTTTCAATGTACTATCCACTTTCTCGGTCATTTTTTTAATGACGATTTTTTAAAATCAAAATTCTTTCGTATAGCCCCTTCAATTTGCAAGTTAGGCAAAAGACGTGTAGTAAAATTTTGCTTACTTTTCGAAATACCATCTGCATCTACTCCTATGGTCAAAAATGTATTTTTATTTTTATTTCCTAAAAACTGTGAGACTGTGTCTCACGATTTAGTTTTTCTTTTATTTTAGGTATTATTTATTTATTTTTGTTTTGATTTTTTCATATACTTAATATCGGTTCTTTTCCCTCGTCGTACCTTCCTTTCATTTCATGTGTTATCTCTTCTCGTTTTCTGTCGTTTTATCTTTTCCTTACCTGGTAGTATCGTATCTTTTCCCCTTTCCCCTACCTTCACCTTTTTCCTATTACCATATTTGGTAATGTTCCTGTAGTACTTGTCCCCTCCTTTCCTACCCTTATCTCAGTGTACGACGAGAAAGTACTTCTGATTTGGTT
>FIZV01035274.1:0-18194 GCA_900050545.1 Trionymus perrisii | reverse complement strand
TATTAATTTTAAAAAATATTGAATTTTTTAAAATTTAAAAATTTTCAAAAATTATTATGTTTTCAAAAAATGTAAAATTTCAAAAAATTATCAGTTCCTCAAAAAATAACAAATCTTCAAAAATTATTAAATTTTTAAAAACTACAAAATTATCCAAAATTGACAAATTTTTCAAAATTGTTGAATTTTCTATAATTCTAAAATTTTCAAAAATTATTACTTTTTCAAAAATTGCCAAATTTCTAAGTTTCTCAAAAAATGACAAATTTTGAAAAATTATTAAATTTTTAAAAACTACAAAATTTTTTGGAATTAACAAATTTTTTAAAAATTATTAAATTTTCAAAAATCGTCAAATTTTTAAAAATTGTCAGTTTCTCAAAAAATGACAAATTTTCAAAAACTATTGAAATTTTAAAAACTGCAAAATTTTTGGAAATGGACTAATTTTTAAAAATTGTTAATTTTCAATGATCCAATAAATTTCCGAAATTGTAAATTTTAAAAATTGCCAAATTTTTAGTAAGGCATAAACTGTCATTCTTTGGGAATATTAAAAAAATCATCCCCTCCCCCCCGTACCTCTCGAGTACCTATATCAAAAGAAACATAAAATTAGAGCCCTAATAAAACCACATAAAAAAAGTACAAATCGGAAAACAAAAACTTTTTTCACTTGAATTTTTTTTTTAATTGTAATTCTATTTTTTTTAAAGTTTTAATTTCTAAAAATTGAAAAAAAAATTCTATTCGTATGATTATAATTAAGTAAGTAATTAAAATTAATCACATGCAAAATTTAACCCGAGGAACTTGGAAGTTTGAATCGATGCGGAAAATTTTTTTTGAAGTTCTTACAGAATTTTCATTTCAATCCACTTTTACAAGGTTTTCAAATTTTATTTTATATTACAACTTCATAAAATAAAAATCTAATTTCTTTGAAAACATGAAGGGAAGTCGGACTTCCATGATTTCCCTATCAAATATGCCACTGTTTGAAGTAAGGACTTGGGCTATGATTTTTCGGAAATAGAAATGAGTTTCTCATTTTCAAAAGAAACACATTCTCAATTTTTTGGAGAAAAAAAGATATTATTTCTTTTTTGGAGTGAAAATATTTTTTGAATTTTTAGAGAATTTTTTTTTTAATATTTTAGAATTCATATTTTTTAAAAACATTTTCTGACAAAAAAGTATTTCAATTTTATGAATGAAAAATCCTTTTAATTGTTTTTATGCGATAATTACCTTCCTAATTAAAAATTATTTTTAACAAAAAAAATTATTGATTGATAAGAAATCGACCTAAGTAAAGGTATATCCTACATCCTACGTAGAGTGCACTCCCTAAAGTGGTAAAATCACTCACATTTTCCCTCTATCTCTTAAAAAAAAAAAACCCTCCGCCAAAATTTGGGGTCATATGCCCTCGTTACATTTTGAAATCCACCTTTAACATCTCGCGTTAAATCTGTATTTACTCGAAGCGCCATCATTTATTGGTGATGATTCTTTTAGAAATTAATTTTTTGCTGTTTATCGCTTAGGTACGTAACTTTTACTGATGTAAATATTCTGGATTCTAGTCTAGATCTAATTTAACATTAGATTGAAAAAAAAACGAACAATAAATAGCCAAATGAAATAATATTTTATTTAAAAAATAGAAATCCTTTGAGGATTAGAAAATGATTTTAATATACTTAATGGAAGAAATAATACTGATAAAAATATGATATCAGTTGAAAGCTCGAAGTGGTGAACTGGTGATGTACCTAGAACCTACATCTGTCTTAAATTTGCCTGAACCAAAATTCAATTTCAAGAGGTTCACCTCCCCAATTTTCTATTCAAATTAAACTGGTAACAAAAATTGGTACTTCACACTTTGAGTGCAACGGAAGCAGGATACATGAAATCTTCTTTGCAAAGCCTGTAGGTGCTAAAAAGGTCACAGCTTCTTAAGGTAAGTGTCGCATCGAAACATAATCGCACTTCATATAGTAACTGCTTTTTACGTATCTGTAAAAACACAAAGATGTAAAATTTATGTTTCATATCTTTTAACGTTATAAAATATGTACCTAATAAGCACCTTATCAAATTTGCACGATATTAGCGGTTTAACATCGAAGTGTTTTTGGAAACAATCGACGACTTGAGCATTTGTGTATAATTTCGAGTCGTCCGGACGTATATCACAGCTGTCCAGTATTTTGCCAACATTATATTGCTTATACCAATCAAGACCTTGGCTGAAATACTTCAACGTTGAATTTAGTCGTTCATTTTGCACACCACAAGTGCCATGTTTAGACCACTCGTGCTTCCAGAAATCTAAAGATGAATTTGAATTGGTTTTCTTCGTAGAGCCCCAATAGGTGGATAGTTCATTCATTATGGGCTGCAGATCGGTTACGTTGAATGGTATTAGATAACAATTTTCCAGTGATTTTGAAAACCGCTTTGACGGCCTATAAATGAGTAACACGATGCATCATTTATCGTCAATACAGGCCTATCAACTGACGCTGTATGATTCATATTCATAAGTAATGTAAGTATGCGTTTGCATTATTTTTTACCAAATTCCATGCACTGTCCAACTAGACCTATCATCGGTTTTAGGTATATTACACCTATCTGCTGGATTTGCATCGTTTCCAGCGAACGATATGCAAAATGTAGCTGGCCAATTTTGAGCGAATAATACATAATCCCAAGTTTTATCATTCGCAGGCTGAACATCGGACGAATTCTGATAATATTTTATTACTCGTATGGCAAAAGCTAGGAAAATTAATATCAAAAATAAGCTCAAAAGCAGTATTCTTCTTTTACGGACACAATCATTTATATTTTCACCTGTAATTAAAAATTATAATTAATTAGCCTATTTAATAATCTGGCATTTCAATCTAAATTAAAATAATTCAGCTTACAGCAATTTTCGAATTTTCCTGACATCCTGTACTTCAATTCCTCATTATTGGAATGATAATTGATAACACAAAGTACTTTATCTTATCAAGTGTTTTTTGTGCTATTGTTTGATTCAACAATAATACACAATCATCATGACAAATTGCATTCGTATTGCTTCGGCATTATTCGGAAACGTTCGTGTTTTAAAGAATTATTTTTATTTTTAAGAAAACGGGAGAATATTTTTTATCCCGAAAGAATTGGAAAAAATGTTATTCTAAAAAAAATTATGAATTCTTTTTATGCCTAGGTAATGCTGAAGAAATTGGGATTCTTTTATTCCAAAAAATGGGATTTTTTATTCCAAAAAATGGGATTTTTTATTCCAAAAAATGGATTTTTTTCATGCCTGCTATTGCTGAAAAAATTGGTATTTTTATATTTTAAAAAAATTATGATTTTTTTAATGCCTAGCTTTAGTGCCGAAAAAATTGGTATTTTTTTATTCCAAAAAATTGGTATTTTTTTATTCCAAAAAATCGGTATTTTTTTATTCCAAAAAATCGGTATTTTTTTATTCCAAAAAATTGGTATTTTTTTATTCCAAAAAATTGGTATTTTTTTATTCCAAAAATTGGTATTTTTTTATTCCAAAAAATTGGCATTTTTTTATTCCAAAAAATTGGTATTTTTTTATTCCAAAAAATTCGTATTTTTGTAATTCCAAAAAATTTGGTATTTTTTTATTCCAAAATAATTATGATTTTTTATGCCTATATACTTAGCTAATGCGGAAAAAATTTGTATTTTTTTGCTCCAAATTTCCAAAAAAATGTGTACCTATTTTTTTATTCCAAAAAAATTAGATTTTTCATTCCCAAAAAGTGAGATTTTTTATTCCAAAAAAATTATGAGTTTTTTTATGCCTGGCTAATGCTGAAAAAATTTGATTTTTTTATTCCAAAAAAATTATGATTGTTTTTATGCCTGACCAATGCAAAAAAAATTTGTATTTATTTATTCCAAAAAAATTGTGATTTTTCTTAATTTTTATATCAAAAAATTGAGATTTTATGAATTTTTTTATTTGAAAAAAATTGGTATTTTTTTATTCCAAAAAAATTATGATTTTTTTTTATGCCTTGCTAATGCTGAAAAAATTTGGATTTTTTTCATTCCAAAAAAAAATAGGGATTTTTCTATTTCAATTTTTTTTCTATTCCAAAAAATTATGATTTTTTTATGCCTGGCTAATGCTGAAAAAATTTGGATTTTTTTATTCCAAACAATTTGGAATTTTTTATTCCAAAAAATTTGGAATTTTTATTCCAAAAAATTTGGAATTTTTATTCCAAAAATTGGGATTTTTTATTCCAAAAATTGGGATTTTTTATTCCAAAAAATTGGGATTTTTTATTCCAAAAAATTGGGGGTTTTATTCCAAAAAATTGGGATTTTTTTAATTCCAGAAATAGGGGTTTTTTTACTTTAAAAAATTGGGATTTTTTTTATTCCAAAAAATTAGGATTTTTTATTCCAAAAAATTATGAATTTTTTATTCCAAAAAATCATGAATTTTTTATTCCAAACAATTATGAATTTTTTATTCCAAACAATTATGAATTTTTTATTCCAAAAATATTGTATTTTTTTATTCCAAAAAAACTTGAAACTTTTTTATTGCTATTTTTTTTTCGAAAAAGTAAAATCATTTTCTGTTTCAAGTTTTCCCTCAAAAAGTCAAGTGTACAAAAAAAATTAAGATAAATATCATTTTTTTTTTCCATGAAACTAAAAAAAAAAAAATTACTAAAAAGAAGAGAAGTTTTCTTCTCCAAAAGATAAAGTAATCTTATTTCTTCAAAAAATTGAGAAATTTTTTTTGCTGAAACTTTTTCCGAAAGAATCTAAAATTTTCTTTCACCAACTGGAGTAATTTTTTTTTATTCAAAAAAGCTGAAACAAAAATCCAGCATTAAAATAAATAATAATGTAAGGGTACCTACAAAAAATGTTCGACTATTAGGTAGTTTATTTCACAAACAAGTCACATTTCTGGGCGAACGATGCCTTGCACTACAAAAATAGTAACGAACTAATTTAAAGAGGATAAAATAAAATTTGCTATCATTTTGCATCTCATCAAATTTCCCCAAATAGGCTTAGTTCCTACAGTACACAAATTCGAGGAAAACAAAAATAAAATTAGTTGGTGTTTCAACTAGATACTATAATATGTATTTGAGTTTGAAAGTAGTGCTTATTGGTTAATCAGTCTTTGGTACGAAATACTAATAATCCGACCTACCATTATTAGGTAGGTAGGTAAACTAATTATTTATTTATATTAACGAAAATGTAGCAGGATGCATTAAAGTTGTGTTGCAATACTGGAATTTTTGGGAAGGATCACTGATGTTACTACAGTTTTTTAATTTCAAATCTTGATCGAAGCAAAATCCCACTTCGTGTAGAATGTATTTCTCATATTTCTGAAAAAGAAAAAAAATTATGAACACGGCGACAATTAGGTTAGGTACTAGGCACCAATTTGAAACATACAGTTTGGAATACCTATAAGAATTTTATAGGTCAATTTTCAAATCATAAAAAAGAACTATGATTTTGACTAAAATTGAAAAACACTTCAAAACGCTAAGAATTTACTCACCGTCTCATACCTGCATCCAATTTTCGGTTCGACGTTGAAACGCTCCTTAAAACACGTGTCGATCGTACTATAGGCGTATAATCTCGAGTCATCCGGATTTACACCACATTTATACAACGTTTCGCCAATATTATACCGATCATACCATTCTACACCTTGCATTAAAAACCGTAATTCCGTGCTCAATTTCTCAATATGCGATACACACGTTGACATATACTTATATTCATCATAATCTGACGACCAGCGGTGGCCTCCTTTCAACCTTTCCCTAATGGAAACACTGTGACGATCTCTAGAGCTAATATATCGTTGATGTCTCACTGGAACTTTACAATATCGTGTCCTCGGCTCCGGATCACTACTTTCAACTGGCCTGGAAATAAATTGAGGGGTAAAAAAAAAATGTAAACTCCATATTATACCTACTATTACTTTTTGTTAGGTACCAAATATTATCTATCGTCCAGCCATCTTTACTCTTAAACTGAAGAAATAATAAATCATTCCACGATATATTCAACTCTGGTCGATCCATTTTCAAAAAATTTGAGTCGCATGGGCTTCTGTTGAACACTACGTAATATACCAATAGCACCACACCGACAATTGTGACAATTTTCAAAGGAAATGAACATTCTTCCTCAGTACGCAAATCATCGGTACGTTTAGTTTGTAAATTTGCTCCGTTTCCCAGTTCATTTGACTCACATTTGAAGGACTTGTCTGTAATTTGAATGGAAATTAGGTTCATCTTAAATTCAAAAAGAATAAAAATAATTCACTTACTAATGCCTGCTTCCTTGTTCACTATAATCGAATCCATAAACTAAGGGTAAAAATGGTAAAATTTATCAAATTTGCGATTCTACCTCGTTGCAGATATTTCAAAGCTTCGGGGTTTTCTCTCCTGCGGTATTTCCATATTTTTGCAGGATCAATAAACTTGACAACAAACTTTCGGATGAATTCGCGAATATTCGGTGAAGTTCGTAGCCCAGTGAATTAAGGAAAAAATTGAATTTTGAGTTACATGAAATTTTTCAATTTTAAAATATTTTTTCCAGTGTCTTTAATAATAATGAAAAAATGTCCTCGAACTTCACCCTTCTAGAAGTCACCCAAATATGAACCCAAAGTGACCCATTGGTCGATTTTCGCTCGTAACTCTTCAAATATCCGTTTAAACAGAGAAATGGCCATGAATGAAGTTGAAGTAAATAAAATTTGCAACAAAAAAGGACAAAATAAACAGGGTGAAAAAAAAATAGAATTTTCCCCTTTTCTGCGAATAAATGAATGAAAGATTTTGTAGCAAATGTCACCTCCTTCAACATTTATTTGAACATTGGTCCAATTTCACTAGGCTCTCATCGTTGATTCGTGCTTCATTTTTGGCTTTATACCTTTTATTTTCAGAATTTTAGAGGTTATGTTTCTGAGAAAAAAATTATTGTTTTAAAAATGTTTATTAAAATCGAAATTAAAAAAATATATACCTAGGTCACAGAAATGAGAACAGTAGTTAGGTACCTAATTCAAAATAGTGATATGTACTTTGAAATAAAAAATGAAAAAAATGGCGACTTTCAAAGTCTGAATTGATTAGAAAAAAATTTGCAGCTGGTTTTCTATCGACTAGATGAAAATATCGGCTTGGCAATAAATAAATCATAAAAATATTTCCCTCTTGGAAACTAAAAAAATAATCTGGGATAAAACCGAACCTTAAAAATAAATAATCAGTCTTTCGTTATGATAAAATTCTACGGATTAGCAACCGTAGCGGGATAAACGAAATCATCATCGCAGCGTAACTGTGCCCCGAGGGTATCACAGCCTACTAATTCCAAATTCTTATCGAAACATAATCTCACTTCAGTTAACATTAGTTTCTCACGTACCTAGACAAAGAAATAAGTAGCGTTAATTTACCAGCCTCATTACGTTCATAAATGGTTATCGGTACTACTGATTAATTACTTACGTCATCATGCATGCAATAAATCTGAGGCTCGACGTTAAACTGCTGTTTAATGCAATCGATAACTTGATCGTTAGTGTACAATTTTCCGTCATCCGGATATATTAAGCATTTTATTAGCGCGTCTGTGATATTATACTGTTTATTCCACGCCAAGCCTTGGTTGAAATATTTAAATTCTGTGTCTAGTGGTTCGACTTGCACAGCACAGGTGCCATGTTTTGACCATTCGTGTTTCCAAAGAAAAGCTTGAGACGAATCCTTCTGTAACGTTAGCCAGTGTTCGTTCAACTGAGGCTCGATCGGTTTTATCTCAGTAGCATTGAACCGTATTCGCTGACAAAACTCCGGATAGTCTGTACTGTGACTTCGACTCGGCCTATAACCATTGAAAACAAAAGCATGGCGGTTTCTTTGTAATCTTATCGCTGAGATAACGTCACGAACGGTAATAATCATAAATACATATGTATAGACAAAAGAACCGAAGAACGTGCTCAAACCGTCTTTCAATTTTCAGTGTAAACAAACAAACAATAAACTAACAAGTGCATTAGGTATACTTTGTTATTTTACGACTTATTACCAAATTCCGTGTATGGTCCAGTCATATTTATTATCGGGGAAATTGCATTCGTTTACGGATTCTTTATTGTCTTCTGTGTAAGACGTACAATATGAAATGGGCCACTGTTGGGTGAATAACAAATAATCCCACGAAATGTTATGCGACTCAGGATTGATCGACGTGTCTTCGTAATGTTCAATTAATACGAAACCTAAAGCTATAATAGCACAAATTAAAAGTGCAAATATAGCCTTATTTCCGTTAGTGCATCCATTTTCAAGGTTGCTTCTGTGATCGTTTTCGCCTGTTGAAAACAACTGTAGGTTACTACTTTGAAAGAAACGATTGGAGAAATATTGTACTTACCAAAAGTGTCATAAGTTTTCAATGTCATTTTAAAATTTGGTTGTTAAAAAGCACATCGAAGTACACTTGGGTAGATAACACGAATTGTATACTGTTAATGTTATGAAAATGTATAATCATGTGGGTATGGTAACGTTGAGGGTGGTGGGGTGTAAAGAGCGAAGAAAAAAACACATCGGATTACTTCGTATGTATTCGGAGAACTTCGAATCCTTTTTATCGTTTGATTTTTGATTTATTTGGTCATTTCGAATTCAATAACATTAACATTTAGGCGAATTAATTTTCATTTCCTTAAAATTAAAACTCAGCAGCTATAAGTCGCGTAAGTGAGATTAGGACAAATTGTTTAAAAATGAATATTGATTAAGTGATTAAACGATAGACGATGTCACGATCAGCGAACAGTGATTGTCAACGAAGGCAATGCAGGAAATAAAAACGTATTAGATCAGCTTCAGCTGCAGTAGATTAGCCTACCGATTAAAATTCGATGATAAAAATAGAGCAAATTGCATTTTGGGCCAGCAAAGATTCTTTGATTTGAATGAAAATATTATTTTAGGAGTTCTTACTTAAAAATTTTTATAAAGGCAAATGATTTTACGAGATAATTCGGAAATAAATTATCCTTCACAGAGTTGGAAAAATTCAGTGTGACAAATAAATAAAGGTTTATTTATACAATGTGTTAAATAAACAAATAAATAAATTGAGACATTATCTCGATTATGATTTCTTTTTGCCTTTTTTAGAAGGCGCTTCCTCCGCAGGAGGCTTCAACTTCGCTAGTTTACTTTTCAAATCCAACATCTCTGTTAGAAACGGTCCCCATACATCTTTACTTTCTTTGGCAGTCTTCAACGTTCTGATTTTATCGCCCTGAAATCGAACAGATTAATACCACTTTACTGCAAACTTATCGAACTATAAATAAGCGCGAATATCCCATACAAGTGTTTTAATGCCTTCCTCCAGCTTGATTATTTCTTGTTCTTTATCTTGACATTCGCCATTTTTCACCGGTTCTTCTGTCTTGGCAACGGTAACATTATTGGCCATAGACTCGTGAACCTTTTTCAACTCTTCGTATTGTTTTTTCATATCGAGCAAGGCGTTCACATGAGGCTGCCATTCGGCCTTCTGTGCGCCGCCACTTTTCATCTTTCGAACCAAATTACCCTGAAAGTATCCAATGTTAGATTGGTTTTCAAAATGGTACCAGATACGAAGACTTTTATGTACTTGTTCGGCAATGGCAGCTTCCAATTTTTTCAAACTGTCCGCCACTTTGGATGCGGATTGTAAATCAGCGAAGAACTCTTCCGGTTTTTTAGCTGCTTCTTTTGGAGGCGATGATTGGCGTCCGGCGAACATTTGTTTCAACGTTTCGACGGTGCTGAGTTCAATTTTTGTGAATATTGGAACAGGCTGTGGAAAGGGAAAATTGATTAAGCTGTCCATAAAAAGTGGAAATAAAACTCCACGCTTACTTTTCCAATTTTATGTCCTTCTGGTAGTAAAATATTCATGTCCTCGGTCAAAACGAAAAGATCCTCTGGAGCGTTCATCTGTTGTGCCATAATTTCAGAAATATTTGGCATATAGGGGCGAATAATAATAGCCAATAGGCAAGCTACGTTGCACGTAAGACCGATTACGGTGCCAGCTCGACTCCTGCAATCAATATATTGCCAAGTTTTAAAATCGAACTCACAAATCTGGGCGAGAGTTGCCTATTTTACGTACTTCTCTTGATCGTTGCCTTTGACTAATATCCATGGTTTCTGATTCTGCATGTATAGGTTACCATGCCTGGAGATATTCAACATATATTTAATACCATCTCGTAATCTACCAATTTCCAGAGCATTATGGAATCCTCGAAGTTCCTGCGTTACCGACGCCAAAAGCAAGTAATCTTCTTTTGTCATATTCATCGGTGGGATCACCGAATTAAAGAATTTCTCGTCGAAGACCAATGCTCTGTGAAATACACCGCAAATTAATACTTCCATCAAGTACTCTAGTGAATGGTAATTATGCCAAAATAACCAACCTATTGACGAAGTTACCGATATTATTTAATAATTCGGAATTATGCTTCGTGGCCAAATCAACCCAACTGAACGAAGAATCGTGAGATTCCGGCCGCATGTAGAGTAAATAGAATCTAAATATGTCAGCCGGAATTCCGGTGCTTTTAGCGTCCGTGCCGAACACTCCGACACCTCTGGATTTTGAAAATTTACCATCTTCGTAGTTCAAATATTCTGCAACAGAGAAAAAAATCTGTAATTTGAAGTTCGTCTACTTCGGAATATTTTAAATTATCGTTCAATTTACCAGTAGCGAAGATGTGATTAACCAGCAGATAATTCTCATCGATGGCCAATAAAGTAGCCGGAAACATAACCGAGTGGAAAGGAACATTATCTTTAGCCATGAATTGATAATACGTCACCGGAGTCTCTTTCGAAGGCTGCCACCATTTCTTCCATTCTTGAGTGTAATTCGCTGTAATGCTCATGTACCCGATCGGAGCATCAAACCACACATAGAATACCTTCGTATGAAAATAAATTAGTCCTTTGAGTCAAATTCTTCACACAGTACAATGGAAAATGGAAGTTCCTCGCAATCGAAAAGTTAAAGGCGATTTTATGATTGATTCATAATGTAAGTATGATTTTTTTCAAAATGAGTTGGGGGTTCATTTTTATTGTCTCTACCGTGGGCTCCCCCCTTTCAATAAATTTCATTGTCTCCTAACTGTGAAAAATCATCGGATAATTGTCAATTGTCATAAGCATTATGAAAAACTAGAGGGGAGGCGAGGGTCCAATCGTAATTTTTGTAATAACCTAAATTATTCCAAGAATCTCAATCTACAACTTTTGTTCGAAAAATTTTTCGATTAGGCCCTTCCCTCTCCTTCAATTTTGAATATTAAGTATTCTACGTAGTATTAGGCAAAATTGGAGGGGTGGGGAGGGTCCAATCGAAATTTTAGTAATAACCAGAATTATTCCTAGGATTTCAATCTTCGACCTTTGTTTGGAAATTTTTTCAATTTTACCCCTTCCTCCCCACCAATTTTGAATATTAGGTAATCTACGTAGTATTAGCAAAATTAGAGGGGAGGGGAGGGTCCAATTGAAATTTTATTAATAACCAAAATTATTTTTAGGATTTCGATCTACAACTTTTGTTTGAAAATTTTTCAATTTTACCCCTTCCTCCCCTCCAATTTTGAATATTAGGTATTCTACTTAATATTAGGCATAACTGGAGGCGTGGGGAGGGTCCAATCGAAATTTTAGTAATAACCAAAATTATTCCTAGGATTTCAATCTTCGACTTTTGTTTGGAAATTTTTTCAATTTTACCCCTTCCTCCCCTCCAATTTTGAATATTAGGTATTCTACGTAATATTAGGCATAACTGGAGGGGAGGGGAGGGTCCAATCGAAATTTTAGTAATAACCAAAATTATTCCTCAGATTTCAATCTTCGACTTTTGTTTGAAAAATTTCTCAATTAGACCCCTTCCTCCCCTCCAATTTTGAATAATAGGTATTCTACGTAGAATTAGGCGAAATTGGAGGAACAGGGAGGGTTCGATCGAAATTTTAGCAGTAACCGAAATTAATTCAATGGTCCCAATCAACAAATCTTGCTTGAATTTTTTTTTAATTGGAGCCTTAGACGATGATATAGGAGATTTTTAAGGAAAGGGCGAAGGACCCTCAGAAAAAAGTCTTTCAAAAGAAATGATATTTTAAAAATACATCGGAGAGGCGAGATTACAAATCAAACATAAAATCGTTTTCAACTTTTCCAGGATGACTCCTTTCCTCATTTACAATTGTACCAATAACCAATATGGCGATCTTACTTTTTTCTCGAATTCGCTCAAAGGGACCGGAACACCCCATTTCAAATCTCTCGTAATACATCTCGCTTTCAAGCCGTCTTTCAGCCACGAATTGGTTATTTCTCGGGCATTATGAGTCCAATTATTGCTAGACGATTTTATCCATTTTTGCAACGTTGGCTCGATCTGCAATTAGTAATACGATTTGTTCGAGGGGTTCCTTTGGCGTTAAAATTTTTAAATTTGTAAAAGGCATAAAGCATGCACAAAAAATAAAAGTAATACGATTACAATCACCTTATCAACAAAATTTGAATGCGATCAAAAAAACTATCACCTTGATCCAATCGACCATGTAGGTCTCATAACACAAAAAGCTATTTATCTTCAATGCACGTGAAAATTTTTCATTTTTTTTAAAGCGTGCAAAAAATAAGACAAAATGCTGAAAACAAAATTCAAGTAGGTAAAAAATTAAGCCCTTTATGGCCATTTCCTATAGTACAAAGATGCAATGTGACATGGCTCAGGAGACAATTTCTATTCAGAATTTCTTTTTTTGGTAAAATATTTCCACCGGAGAGAATTTTCATGTCATATTGCATTAAATAATCGATTAAAAAAAAAAAAAAAAAAAAAACAACTAAAATGTCAAGTTTCTTTAAATTAACATAATTTTAGAAATAATTATAGGCTGGTATTGATTTAAAATTGACCTTATCAGGTCTTAATTAAAGGAATAGAGTGGAAGGGAGAAGTACCTACAAATGAGAAAAGAAATCGATCAATTTTATTTTAATTTCAAATTTCCCATAGGTATCGGATCTGATTATAGGTATTTTTTTAATGTTTTTTTTTTCTTTCAAATAAATAATTATTCTCATTTATTAATTATTCTTAATTTTTAGTTTTGTAGTTTGATAACTAGCCCAGTGAACTAAGAAAATTAAATTCAAAAAGTCCTCAAACCTCACCCCTCCGGAAGCCCCCCTCCCGATGTTTTCGACACTTGTTTTTGAGTCACCCATTCACTTTTCGAAAAAAATGAATATAATCTTTTTAGTTGCAAATCTCACGAGGTTTAATTTTAGTTCTATTCATTTTTTTATTTAAACGCATATTTGAAGAGTTATAATCGAAAAATAAAGTGAGGGGTATTTTTTTGTTGGCATGGTGGAGGCTGGAGGGACTTGTCGAAAAATGAGGTTCGGAGAATTTTTGAAAGCCAATGAGGACACCAAAAGGAATATTTTAAAATCAAAAAATCCTCGTTAGCTCAAAATGGAATTTGTATGACTTTTTTGGATCTTCCCCTGTGTTAAACATTAATGTTTCGAAACAATTACAAAATCAGATCTCGATTAACGTTGAAAAATTCTACGTCGAAATTAAACCAACACGTGTTCGTTATGATCTCGATCAGTTACGATTTAAATTTGACATTTGGACTCGAATGTACGATCATGGCTTCATCATCACGTCATCGTTATCTTTTTTTTATAAATCGATAAACATACAAAGAAGCAAAATATAAATAGAAGCGAATCGTACACACAACTCATACATGAATCAGTTACAAAACATACGATTACTCGCCTTGGGTAATTCCAAGAAAAGCTGATTGGAATTTTTCACTACGGGCATTTTACCACACACTTTACATCGTGGCTGGATCAATTCGACTGCGTTTATAAGCGAACTGCATCCGTCGCATTGATCTCCTCGAGCATCTTCAAACTTACATTTTGGGCACGTGCCTTCGACAAAACGATCGGCTAAAAACCTACAAATTCAAAAACGAATTTAGGTACGTGATCAAATAGGTATTTTGTAGTCTAAATATCTTCTCGATCGAAGGACTAACCGGCTGCAATTTTCACAAAATAATTGCTCGACTGATGCTGTAGACGTGTATCCTTTCTTATGTAGACGTAAAAATAAATCTTGCGCGATTCTATAAACATAAGCCACAGGTTAGGATTTTTTACGTTTCGAAATACCGCCGAAAATTGATCAATTACGTTGTCTGTTGTTTCGTAGTCGTTCGACCGAAATAATCGAAATCTATATTGAACCACGAATACGTTTCTTTATGCACTTGGAAATATTTATCACATATTTGTTGCGGAGTTAATTTCTCTTCTAATGCTTTAGTTTCTGTTGCTGTTCCGTATTCGTCGGTTCCAGCGATGTACAGAGTGTTCCAATTACGCAACTTACAATATCTGGAAAAAGAGAACCCATGTTTTTGAAATGTTTGGAATTCAGTGCACTTTGAAGTAATCATTATAAACATACCTAGCGAAAACGTCAGCGGAAAGAACACAGCCAATGATATTACCCAAATGAGGAACATTATTAACGTAAGGTAAAGCAGAAGTAATAAAAATGTTTTTCTCTCCAGTTTTAGGTAATCTAAAATGCGATTGAAGATTAATACGTGAAGTGGTTAGGTATTTTTTTCCAGCTAAAACATACTAACACTGGTTTTGTGAATTTTTTCGGTTTAGGACGAGGTGATCGTTTGCCAAGCCAAGCTTGTTCGGCTTCGATGATATCAGCTTCGGTTATCGCTGCTGTTTTCTGCGTAAAACAACATCCAGCATTAGAGGAAATTACGAAAAACCAACTGTAAAATATTTACCTCTTCTGCTACGTTCTCCATCTTACTAACTGAAGGATAAGAACACGTTTCTACAAAAGATTTAAATACTTCGACGCCTTGTTTCTGGCCCCAGATTAAAATGGATTCCTGTAAACGACACAAGAGCCAAAATAACTCCAAGAGATCGATTCAGTAACAAATTGAAGAGTAAGAACTCACTTTAACTGGTTGCAAATCTTTTAGATTATTAAACCATTTTAAAATACTGTGTTTCGATGATAAATACTGCGATACAATATTTTGTTCTGTCATATGAGCGAATAAAGAACTCCACAGAACTACATCAGCGACCGTTAATCGTTGCTGAAATAGACAGATGCGATAAAAAACACATTTTCGACAATCTAATCATCTATTAAAATGATCTATATACTTACGTCGACCAAATACGATTCATTTCCTAAAGCTCTATCAACATGGTTGATTAGATCAAGCACAGGACTATCAGCAATCTTATCGAAACTACTGGTAGCTAAGGCAGGCTAAAAGAACACTTCAGGTTAGTCTTTCGATCGATATATAGAATAAATAAGTAGAAAATACCAACTAGTAACACTGTAGATTCCCATATCAACCAAACATCTACTTTTTCACTCAAACTATCATCGGGTTTGAATAAATAACACGCGCCAGCGGTAGAGGAAAAGATCCTAGTACCGTTATCTAGTTCTAAAATTGGCAGTCTCTTCGGACCCGTTGGTTTATGCTCTGCAAGTATTCGAAATAGTTAGAAGAGATATTATTTGTATAAATAAATGAAAAATACTGACCTTTCGCATTCACTGTAACAATTTCCAATTTCTTTTGACCGCATTTTGATGCTATCAGTAGTTTCAGTGCACCGGGATTGTTCGGATTAGTGAAACACTTCATTGTAGCGGTACTTTGTAATAGTACAGAATTGAAATTATTCAACGTACGCGTCACAGCATTATTATATTATATTTAATCAAAGGAATTTATTAGTTTACTAATTATTTCACGAAGTTATGACTAATTATTACGATGTGTCTAAGCATGCAATCGAATGACAACACTACCTTTATCAGTTTCGTCAGATTAAGGGTTTTTTTTTCTTTCGTCACCAAGCGAGAGCGCTAGTGTCAATGCATTTTTTTGGTCGAATTCGAATTTGGAAGAGAAGAATTTTTAATTATTTTTTTAAATACATCAGGGATTTGTTTAGGTAGTACTTAGTGTTGTTATTGCATGGAGTTGTTAATCCTTTTCTTTTGGTGTGTTTAAACTTTAATTATCTGTTCAATTATTATCTAATTGGACTGAAAAAAATGATACCTACTATTATGCATTACGTGAAGATTCGATTTACGTGGCATCGAAACCATGATGAAATGAAACGAAAGAATGAAGAAAATGGGCTAGAAACTTACTGTACGTGGCTGTAAAAGGACCATACATTCCAGATTATCAACCAAAATGCTACCATTTTGATAAGTTTTCTTGCAAATGTTTGAGAAAATGAAATTTTTCATGAAAATTGAACACTGGGGAAATTGAGCCTGTAAGTGTAAATGTTACAGTTCACATTTTCATCGCTAGGTAGTGTCCGGTTCGATTGAAGAAAAGTACATATAACTGTTACTAGGTACCTTTAAAAAATGTGATTATGCTGCATGTTGAACAGGTAGGTATAAATAAAATCACTAGCAGATACTCCGACCATCCACCATGAAAAATCTCATTGAAGAATAAAATTACTTATTTTGGTGAAAAATTCGCGAGAGAAATTTTTTATGAATTTTCTTGCATAGAATTTTTCGGAAAAATTCCAAATACCTACCTAGTACCTACCTGCCTATCTACCTAGACCTACGTACCTACGTACCTATCTACCTACCAACTCTCGAAAAATCTTGGGTCTTTGTTTTTCTTCGAAAAATGTTTTAAGATGTTTTCAAAAAAATGAACTACGACTAGGTAAAGATAAATCAATAATGAGTTAAGTACCTACTGCCTAGCTACAGGGTGTCTCAGATTATCGAGCACCTCTATCGTTACTTTCGAGCAAATTTAGCACATTTTGTATTAGTGGTAACATTGTATGCATTTGATTGAATGTGAACAATGTTACCAACTCATCAAAGATAGGTAACCTAGGATGCTCGATTGCTCGATATTCTGAGACACCCTGTACTGTAGGTAGTAGGTACATACCAGAAATGAAACGATCCTGTTAAAAATCTCCTCAGAAAGGAATGTCGACTGAACAGAAGATTTTTTTAATCTTATGACGTCATTACCATATCACAAAATAATTCATGTCGTTCTTGTAATGAATCAGTCATTTTTATCATTCATCTTCTCTTCATCAAGAAAAAAAATAATAAATGTTTTATGCTTACTTACATTCGTATTTTGTAATTTTTGCAATATGTTATAAGTTTATAAATTTTTTAATTATGGCAAATGAGAATATTGCTCGCCGTGAAATTGCGCGTAATCAACGAATATCCTGTTGCTCGTGTGACAAAAAATTCGCTACTTATTTGCAATATGAAGGACATCTCATATCACATAACATATCGCTTGAAAAAGAAGAACTCTCTTTTAAAAATGACCATGGTATGTAGTGTACATAAGTTTTGTCTGGTGGAAAACTTATTCACTTATTATTTTGTCAAAATGAGAAGAATTGTGCCCGAGCGAAGCGAGGGCACAATTTTTTTTAGAAAAGGTATTTAAAAATTAAAAGCTGAATTTTTATCATTTTCCCCCAGTCTTTTTTGATAAGTATGACGAAGTAATAATTTGGCCAAATTATTATACTTAATTCGGCATTTAACCCAAACATTTGGGATTTTTACCGAATATTCACGAATTTGCTGAATACTTGAAAAATTTATTTGATCGGGCGGTGTCACCCCCCCCCCTTTGTTTCGTCCCTGTATAAAAGAAGGCATTAGTGCACCAAACTTCTCTACACATAAAACTAATCGCATGATAGACAATTTAGGCTCTACAACGATGAGCTGAAGTTGAGGGGTGTGGTCAATGAACTGACAATGAGTTATGTTCAGGCCTCGGATATATATGCACTAAAAAAGATGAAATATGCGCATATATATGCGCTAAAAAATCGCAAAATATGCTATAACCATAAGAAATATGCAAAAAC